>JAMPIV010012673.1:0-84452 GCA_024509875.1 Oreohelix idahoensis
ACCTCCACCACCGTGCGTCGCACCTCCACCACCGTGCGTCGGAGCTTCATCAACGCAATTTTGGGCAAAACGTTCATTTCGCCTACGGTAGACCCTACGCCGTCTATCATGACGCTGCAACAAAAAGAAAGATTCGTCACTAAACCAGACACGTCTCCGTTGATTGTCAGCTGCCCAGGGACGATGCTGGTTGGCCCAAAGAAGTCGATTTTGACGATGGCGGCGCGTAAGGACAGGTCCTCGGTGAGGTCGTTGTGCCCAAAGTCCAGCGTCATGCAGTCTATTCCGGACAGTTTGATCACACACATGACGTCCTGCAGGCAATGACTGGGCAGTTGAGGAAGCTGTTGTAAACCTGTCTCTGAGGTGACGAAGCCGAATAAAGCGATCCTCCGCTGCTGTTGTCACTCTGGATCGTCCACTGCGATGCCGGTCTTCAACTGAGCCAGTGGCTTGGAACCGGTGCCAAAGTCGACTGATGGTACTCTGATGCACGTTTAGATGCCTGGCAACCTGACTTTGACTTTCGCCTGCATGCAGTCGGCCAATAGCTATGTTCCTTAAATTTATCGATAGAGACGCCATAAATGTCTGCGTGAAAATGAACTGAATTTTTGTGTGTGTAGCGTTATCCTTTTACAGGGTTTCAGTTGCGTAGTCAGTGAATAGTGTTCACCCCAAATTTTGTTGCTTTCACGTGCGCGCAACATGAGCTGTGGTCAAAAATTGCGTCATAAACACTATTGACCACTGCGTTGTAACGATTACAAAAAACGAACGCAATTCAGGTCACCACGTGCATTTGACACTAAAGAACATTTGAGGCTGGTTTTTATATACCCTAGCACCAAATTTTACTTACAAACTCATAAAAACGCGCCCTCGGATATCTATGCGTTTCTTTTTTTGAACAGTATGGTATCAAATCGGGCTATTAAAACGAATTTGGAAATAAATCTGGTTGGAAAATTATTAACACGCAATTATATTTTCAAATTTAAAATATCGTATGGTTTTTTTTTTGTTTTTTTTTGTTTTGTTATTGCAGTATTAGTTTATTTAAAATTTCGCGTAAAATTTTTAGTCTCTGAAAAATTTCTGGTAGTCTTCGCACGCAAAAAGTTTGGCATCTCGCGCCAGGCGTTAAAATCTAACAAAGTAGCAGTCTTTATTTAAAAGAAAATGAAGGGGAAAAGAAGATGGAATTCCCTTACACTAGTCTGATGCAATTTGTGTAACCCAATCTATTTCAAATAAGAACGACTTTAAAATTGTGAGTGAAAGATCTTGGTCTGTTATATCACAGAGGCCCCACTTTAGTTTGGACATCCGTCTAACTCACTAAGACCAAGTCTTTTCACTCATAAAAATATCGCTCTTCATAGTTGACTCTCTTCCTCTTGCCTCTGTCAAATGAGAAACCTGTGTTCAGCCTGTCGCTACAGGTTTCGTCATTCTTATGAGAAGGGGGTATCTTCAGAAAGCCTGCTCTAGAAGTCCATCATCTCCTCTGCTTTCTGTGCGTTCTCCATCAAAATGCCATTTGTCCTGTCCCTGGACTTGCATCAATGCTTATGTTTGCACAACCATTCAGTCTATGGCGAGATGTATCGCTTGATGAGGCTGTCCTTATCATGCACAACCTGATCTTGTTCGACCTATAGGATTTGCCAAAGCAATCTTTCGACCTATTATTATGCTATCTTCTAGGAAATTTCCAGACACTGTAAGAGCTTTCATGTAGATATGGGTCGGGTATTTTTGTACTTCATCTGTTATATTTGCTGTTCACACTAATTCCCAATCTTTCATGTGTGGTGAGGGGTAAGGCATGGCCTGATTCGAATCCTTGGGTGTTGAATGCAGAGGATTCCAAGAGTTTCTCTTTCTACTGTCCTCCCTTGTCTTTCCTTCTCTCCGTTCTCCGAATCTCCTCATAAACGTCTCCTATGAGAGTATTGGAGAAAGTGATAGACATGTGTTTAAATTGAAGTGCTGTGGAACAGTTCTAGGTGTGGTCCTCTCCAATTACCTCTACGACATTGTTATGAGGTTCGAACACCTTTGTGAGACTGCTCAGAGACGTTTGTGGTCCAGGAGTCTCCTGTGACTGTGTTTGGCCTGGCCGTTGTCAACCAGTCTAGTCTCTGTCGGGCCTTATAAAGTCCCATCAGTATCTATGCTAAGTTGGAAGTAATATCCTCTGTAAACCGTTCTCTTGAGATGAGATGAAGTTGACTCCTGTACTACAGAGGTGGCCTTCGAGTCACTGTGGCTTTTCTCACTCATCTGTAAGCAGATGGATGAGGGTTTCATATTTTGTGTTCTGTATGTGCGGTTCTCTTTCCTGGCCGGCTTCGACGTTGTGTATTACGGACTGGTATGAGGCTGCAATTCTCCGTTTAGTGTGGGGTTTCTGATTGTGCGCCTCTAAAACTGCATCTGTCATGAGGCGTGGAGAGACTTTACTTTGCAGTTTTTGCCCATCATGTGCCACAGAGCTCTGTCCTCTGTGGCCCGGCTTCACTTCCTTCCAAAGGATAGTGGATGGGTCTTCAGTTAGTAGTTTAGCCTGCCCAGCTTCGAAAGCTCTGCGTCGAGTGGAGTAATTTATAATTTAGGGTTGATTTTCACAGTAGCTTGTGACGGGTGGCTAGTTTTTGTGGTCGGTGTATTTGAACTGTTTTTGTTTGCATTTGTCAAAATGTTATATTTTATCAATCTTTATTCAATTTTATTTACACCTATGTATAACATTACCACACGTCCAAAAAAAAAAAATGCCGAACCATAAACTTTAAAACTAAATGAAAACATGAAAACTCAAAGAGACAGACAATTCTTTGCGTCAAACATGGGAAAAACAACATGTTCCATTAAGAGTTAAAACAACCGAGTAGATATAAAAGCGCACAGCAAACAACTGACAGGGGGAAAAGATTTCTCTGAGAGAGAAGACATTAAGAAAATATTAAACAGTATTTAGTGACAGCAAGACTTGGCATACATTTCTGAAGGCCTGTGCTCCATGGAGAAATGAAGAGTACTGAAAAAAACAAAAGATGGCAATACAAGCCCCTTGTACAACATTACATTAGTCGCCTTCTACGACATGCCTGTGTGGTCAGTAGTCCTATTCTTTGTGTGTCTACATAGTGACCCCCAGGAACTACACAGGATAAAATGTTTCTAATACATTATATTAATTACCTACTCCTATAACAGCAACGAGCATTGCAGCGCGTACCTGCCTGAACATAATTCTGTTAGAAGTCTTTTTCTTGAAAACATGCCTTGTCAGTATGATGGGAAATATGACAAGAAACTGACACTTAGATCTTTTTGCATACATAATAATATTGATGATGATAATGGTAATGGTAATAATGACGATGATGATACAAATAATAATAAAGGGGTTGCTGTAAAACGAATTTAACTGAAATAAAATAATAATAAAAATTGGCACTAAGTTAGTTTTACAATTGAACGACACACTCAAAAACACGAGACGTTACGGGGTTTAATCTTCGCCAGCCACAAGGATCAGACAAAACCAAGAAACATAGAAGAAAAAAAGACAATAGACACGGCAAATGACTTGAAAAAAAAAAAAACCAAACATAACAAAGGGGGGGGGGGGGGGGGGCGAATAAGATGAGCAGCACACAAAGATGACAAGGAGAAAAGAAAGAGGTAACAAGAGGAAAAACTTATGTTTTTATTTACATAAGAGTGTTGGGGGGAGCCGCGGTAGTACAGTGGTTAGTGCACTGGCTTCCTAGCTCAGTGGTCTATGGTTCTATCCCCAGATGAGGTAGGATTTTTTAAGGCCGCAAACGGCTCCTGGGTCGACCCATCCCCAACTAGGTGCCAGAGCAACTTCTAGGAAGGTTAAGACGGCCGGCGTGATGCTGATCACATCACTCCTAGTGTGCCGATGGTCAAGAAAATATGGGCCTAGCACCATATTCCCAATATGCCTCAATGGGCGTGTAACGGGATCCTCCCTTCCTAAGAGTGTTGGGGCGTCAGAAAACTGGAACACCTAAGTACAAATTACGAACAGAAGCTCGCGATCTTCATCATAAATACTGATTATTGGGAAATCTACACCGCAAAAGCAAATTGTTATTGCACATTGATTGAATATCCATTGACATAAGTGGTCGTAACTATTTTGTGGACTCTAATGGTTATATAAACTAACACACTCAAACACACATCATACACACAGATATAGTGTATATATATATATATATATATATATATATATATATATATATATATATATATATATATATATATATATATATATATATATATACACTAGATACATTTTATATATTTATTGACAAAGTTAGCTGGTCTATGGGTGCTGTAGTGTGACGTCTAACCTCACTACTACTGTCGTGTCGGCCATACGGCTACAATGTATAAGCGGTGTGGTGTGGGTGGTATTGCTTTTGGTTTGCTTGGTGTTGTGTGTTGTTGTATTGGACTGGTAGTGTGTTGGTGTGTTTGTTTATACATATATACATACAATATATATAAAAAATATAAAAATCGATAATGACGGAAAATTGCAAAAAAAAATCGATAATGTTGGATTAGGTTACTAAGAGGGTTTTTGAAGCGAGTGGAGCCTTTTTGAGCTGGTGTGGGTGACGACGCATGTTGCGGTGTAATTGGCGGGTAGGTTAGGGGGGTTTTTGTGTGTGTGTGACTCAGCAGTGTGTTGGTGTGTTTTGGGAGTGAAGTGTTAGAGCCTTGTCTATACTAGGAACAGCATGGGTGGTATTGCTTTTGGTTTGCTTGGTGTTGTGTGTTGTTGTATTGGACTGGTAGTGTGTTGGTGTGTTTGTTTATACATATATACATACAATATATATATATAAAAAATATAAAAAATCGATATTGGCTGAAAATTTAAAAAAATCGATAATGTTGGATTAGGTTACTAAGAGAGTTTTTGAAGCGAGTGGAGTCTTTTTGTGCTGGCGCGGGTGACGACGCATGGGTGTGTACATTTTGGGGTGTAGCAGGCGAGTGTGCCAGCATTGAGAGGTGGGAGTGAAGTGTTAGAGACCTGACTATACTAGGTCTAGCATCGAGAGGTGGTAGTGAAGTGTTAGAGACTTGACTAGGACCAGCGTCGAGAGGTGTGAGTGAAGTGTTAGAGACTATACCAGGGACAGCATCTAGAGGTGGGAGTGAAGTGTTAGAGACCTGACTATACCAGGTCTAGCATCTAGAAGTGGTAGTGAAGTGTTAGAGACCTGCCTATACTAGGTTTAACATCTAGAGGTGCGAGTGAAGTATTAGAGTTCTAGAGGTGGGAGTGAAAGAGACGGGTCATTATACTAGGGCCAGCGCCTAGAGGGGGAGGGCAGTGTTAGAGACTTGACTATACCATTTTTTGTGTAGGTATTTTAATTATGTGTTGTTGTATTGTGTGTTGGTGTGTTTGTTTATACATATATACATACAATATATATAAAAATATAAAAAATCAATAATGGAGGAAAATATTTTTAAAATCGATAATGGCGGGCTAGTAGGTTACTAAGGGCTTTTTTTAAGTGAGAGTGTAGGGGGTTATTGATTTTGACTGGTTGGGGTGATGACTCATAGATGTGTTGAGGTGTAGCGCTGGAGTAAGACAATGTAAACGCGGTGGGGTATAGGTGGTATTGGATTTGTTCTTGTCTGGTAATTTTGTGTGTAGGTATTGTAATTGTTGTGTGGTGTAGTGTAACTGGTGGGTTTGGGTTTTTTGGTGGTTGTGTTGTGTATGAGTCGGCCTTGTGTTGGCGAGTACAGATAAAAGACTAACCTTTTGTGATGTTTATTGAGACCACTAATACATTTTTTCCGCTCCGCGTTTGTTGTGTAATGAGAACCTCCAAAAAAAAGTGGGTTTGTCTGGTGGTTTGTGTGCAGGTATTGGTGTGAATTACAACTAATTGGTGTTAGCTTTCTTGGTTTGATAGTCCTTTTCACAGTGTAAAATCACTATTGGTTATCTGTAGTGTTTTAAATAGTTTTGTTAAGCCATTATTTCTATAATATTTAGGGGCCATCTCGACGCTGTATAAATGCTAGATGTATATTTATCAGATCACCGAGGGCGTATGCGCATGCGCGCATAACTTCATACGTCAAAAAAAAACTTTACAGGAGCGATTATATGTTGATTTTTCACTGTCACTTTTAAAGAGGTCATACCGCAGACTTGTGTAGATTGACCAATTACTGTGGAGGTAATGTATTCTTAAGCAATAACAGGAGATTTTTGTGTATTTCATGAAAGTTTAGGTATAGGTACACTGTCTAAAAGTGATCTCATCAGAACGTTGTTATCTATGTGGATGTGTTGTAGTCTTGTTACAAACAACATTTTTATTGGAAGGAGTTGTGCTTTTACCCTTTTACATGAATATAACAACCGATTTGTTCCAAAACCTTCATGCAACTATGTTGCTACTTGACTTGAGAAGAAGGAATTTTTATAAGCACTCACTAAGTGAATTCCCTTTTTCCTACCCGCTATAGAATAAAGAGGAAAATATAAAATAAAAAAGGGATACCTTTTTATAGAGGAAGATGATTAATGATCGGTGTGTGGTGGGGATGATTTTGGTATTGTGTTGTGTTGTGTGAGTGTGTGTGTGTAGCTAGTGATGAGAATATAAGACGATGAGAGGTGAAGTGGCGTCGGAGGCAACTATGCTTTTGATGTAAAAATATATCAGGGAATTCCCATTGTTGGGTGAATATAACTACATATCGAGACGGGCGCTGGGTCACGTGGTAGTTTTCTTTATTATTTATATTATATCATGAGTAATAAATCTACTCACCCCAATGTCCAGTTAGTGTTATGTAAATGACACGCACACAGCCGTAGTCTCCAACATAAAATATACTGTCAAAGGCCAGACTGGACAATGCCAAATAGACAGTTTTATTGAACACAACCCTTAGATATATGTCACAGGCAGACTAGATTATGGCGGCAACTAGATACTCCCTTAGTGTTGCAGGTTGCAATCGGAACAATATCGAAGCCATTTTCAGCCATTTTAATAAAACTCAAAACACACGTGCTTTTAACCTCACTAGAAAGAAACGCGATCGATGGTCTGCGCTCGCGACGAAATCGTAGAGCGTTTATAAAGGATGGGTGTGAAAAATCGAAAAAAGGTATTCGTCTTAAGAGGACAAAAGAATGAGAAAATAGTCAACGTTATGGCCACAAGGCCTTCGTCAGGGAAAGGAAAGAAAGTGAAGGTTAGATAGGACACATAAGAACCTAAAAAAATATAAAAATTTAAAAATAGGTACTTCCTTGAAGGCGGCAAAGTCCTAACGCTTATGGGCGCGTGCCAGGAAAAGGAAATGACTGCCACCACCGGATGTACACAATAAAATACTTAGAAACTAAAAAACGAAACTAAGCAATAAACTACCCAAACGTAATAGAAGTGGGGATAGGAAATAGAAGGGAACAGAATGAGTCGAAGATAAATAAAAGAAAAAAAAATCTAGACATATTAAAAACAGTGTATTATATATTCATGCGTATAATTAGAGGGCCGCAGAAAATAGAAAAATGGGATAAGAGTGGAAAGAGTCAAAGTAGAACAGGAAAAAAAAGGGTGACCTCGGACAAAGGTGTGTAGAGTGTTGAGGCCAGCTGGTTTTAGACACCCCATGCGGTAGATAAGACGGTTCTCAAGCTGTTCTCGGCTAGCAGTGTCAGAGGAGCAGGATCTGATCGCCGTGACCTGGATGTCGATGGGACCCTGGTGGTCAGGGCCATTAAAGTGTATGGCAACTGGTGTGGATTTGTGCTGAGAGAAGTCATTCAAGTGCTGGCTGAACCTGTCCCCAAGTCGTTTGCCTGTTTGGCCAATATAGGTTTTGCAACAATGTTTACATATGATCGTATAAATGACGTTACGCGACTCACATGTAAAGCTACTAGTGATGGTGTACGTAGCCTCAGGAAAAGACACCTTGTGGGTTGAGATGACATACTTGCACGTGTTGCATCGTGTCCGACCACAGGGTAATGTGCCAAAGTGAGTGGCATTCTCCTTTGGGAGACGGCTATGAACAAGAAGATCCTTCAGGTTCTTGTCGCGTCTATATGCCACCAAAGGTGCTTCACCGAATACTTCTTGGGTCACAGACTCTGCTTGAAGGATAGGTAGGTGGCGGAAAAGGATCTGTTTGACTGCAGTACTGTGAGGGTGATAGGTCAAAATTAATTTGACTCTATCCGAAGTGGATTTATAGTGAGGTTTGAGGGCCTCCTGACGAGAGATGGGAAAAACACGTTGGAAGGCAGAGGTGAGAACATGTTCGGGATAAAGTCTGCTACGGAAGAAATCCAACATCTCATTGGCTCGGAAGTGGAAGTCATCATCATCTTGGCACAAACGACGGAGGTGGAGAATTTGTGAAAATGGAAGGGAGTCACGACAAGCCCGAGGATGAGAAGAGGTATACAGAAGGTAGCTATGGGCATCTGTCGGCTTGTAGTATACTGAGGTATTGAGGCCGGAGGGTGTGATAGTAACAGTAATGTCAAGAAAGTTGACAGATACTGTGGAGATGAGGGAGGTGAACTTGATGGTGGGGTGGAAGTGGTTGACAAAGTCGATGAAGCGGGATAAATCAGTCTCGGACATATCTGTGAGACCTATGCCATCATCGATATATGTGCGGTAAAACCCGGGGAAAGGACCGGAGTATTGTTGCCATATCTCATGCTCCAAGTGGCCCATGAACAGGCAGGCATAGCTAGGACCCATCTTCGTTCCCATGGCAACACCACCAATTTGGTCAAAAACTGGCCATTGAACTCAAAGGAATTCAGTTGAAGGACTAGTTCAGCAATACGGAGAAGAGTGTCAGTGAGAATAGAGGGACAAGTGCGCTGGTCAAGAAAAAACCGAAGAGCTCGGAGACCATCGGGGTGGGGAATTGAGGTATACAGAGAACAGACGTCTAACAAGAAAAGACGGTAGGAGCGGTCTGCTGAGAGTCGGATAGAGGAGAAAGTTATAAGAGCATGATTAGTGTCTTTGACAAAGGAGGGAAGATTCTGAACGATAGGTTGGAAAATGCTATCGAGGAAGTCGGAAATGTGTTCAGTAGGACAGGAACAGGCCGAGACAATAGGTCTGCCAGGGTTGTCGATCTTATGAATTTTGGGGAGCATGTAGAATACAGGCTTGCCAAAAGAACTATCAAGAATCCTAAGAAGAGATGCGCGGGGAGGAAGAGCTTGGCTGGTGATGAGCTGTTTAATGATGCTGTGTACAATGCGATTGTTGGAGACAGTAGCATCGCTGGTCCTGGGCCTATAAAAAGAGCCATTGGTCAACTGGTTTTTACCTTCACTTAGGTATAAGTCCTTTTGCCAGTCGACAATGGCTCCTCCCTTGTCAGCCGGTTTGATGACAATGTCGTCTCTACGGCGAAGAAGGGAGAGAGCATGGGACTCCGCAGACGTGAGATTGGAATAGTGCAATCTACGAGGACGGAGCTGCTGAATGTCGTGGATGGTGTTCTTTATGTACACGTCCAGGGCATGAGAAGCCCCAGGTTTAGGTTTAAAAGGAGGTTTCGTGGAGTCAGAAAAACGTGCGAAGATGTCAGATTCAGCCTGAGACTGCGGAAAGCTGTCCTCCTGTCTAAAATGGAATTTCAGCCTCATGCAACGGGGAAATCGATGAGCATCCTGGAGGAGATTATATGGGTCTAGGGTCGGGCGAAGAGTAACAAATTGTAGGCCCTTACTGAGAACAGAGCGCTCTTCCTCAGAGAGCGACAGATCTGGGGGGATGCAGACTACCTGAGTGCGGGATGGAGTGGAGGATGGAGGAGCAGCATTAGGGTTAGGGAGGAGACGGGATAGTTTAGCGTTTATAAAATGCCGTAGCATATAGGTTTTTCTCGTTGCTGTTTTGTTTTAATTCCTGTCTTTATTTATTTCAGAGGTCACTGTTATTTTGTTTTTGTTGGTTTTTAAGTTTGTATTTAATTTCTGTGGCCTTTAGACCGGGGCTTTTGCTCCTTTCATTTTCTGGTCGTTTTTATGTGCCTTCCGTAGTATGTTTGTGTGTTGTTTTGCTCCAAACTTTTACCACCCCTGACTGCAATCTGGTTAGCATTCTGTTGGACTTATTTGATCTTTTTGTGCTACCAATATATGGTTGTATACGAGTTGTCTTTACTCTTGTTAAATATTGTCTAATTCCTCTTACTATATCGACGCTCGTGACGTCGACATTTTTGAAAATGAGCGGGATTTCTGACAGGCAAACGCCAGCTTACCCTCACTAGTTATGAAACCAGATCGATAGAGGGGGACGTCCAGGTTAAATATAGCTATCTAGAAAAGCGTAATAAAAAAATCTAACAGGCAGAGTTTTGGGTATTGGTAGACGGAAAAAAAAGCCTATCTGCAACGGGATTTGCCTTTGTAAGACTAATATTTTACCTTTGTAAGACTAACCCTGCTGCTTATTTCTGTTCACGTCACAAGTTCAAAACACAACCGAGCAATAGTAGAAATTTATAAAAGAAACATTCCTTCGTTCGTGTGTTCGAACCCCCGTGACTTAAGGTTTCACTTTTTCACACGGGCGATATCTGATGATAGGTTTTATATTGGCTCCCAAGCGGTTCAAACAGGAGGCGTCCACGGAAATGTAGTACATTAAATAATTATAACTAAGTATTAAGTCCCATTTATCCAAGTTATTATCTCCTTTTTTTGTCCTACAAGTTTCAAACTTTAGTAAAAGCTTTTCTTCCAATCAGCAAAGATGGCTCCAAAATTTTTCTCCCAGTTCTGCTCAAAAGTTCCAACCTGTAGGTAAATAGATCAGCTGTCAAATACTTCTTTAAATATTTCTTTAAATATTTCTTGAAACTTTCCAAACTTTTCATTAAATTTTTTCATTAAATATTTTTTTCCTGTTGTCAAAAATTTCTTCCACTTGGCAAATATTTTCTTCCACTTGTCAAATATTTCCTTACCGTTGTCAAAATATTTCGTACTGTGGTCAAAATATTTTTTTCCCTTGTCAAATATTTTCTTACCGTTGTCAAAATATTTCTTACCGTTGTCAAAATATTTCTTCCACTTGGCAAAAATATTTCTTCCACTTGTCAAATATTTTCTTACCGTTGTCAAAATATTTCTTCCACTTGGCAAAAATATTTCTTTCACTTGTCAAATATTTTCTTACCGTTGTCAAAATATTTCTTACCGTTGTCAAAATATTTCTTCCACTTGGCAAAAAATATTTTTCACTTGTCAAAATATTTCTTCCACTTGTCAAATATTTCTTACCGTTGTCAAAATATTTCTTCCACTTGGCAAAAAAAATTTCTTCCACTTGTCAAAATATGTCTTCCACTTGGTAAATATTTCTTACCGTTTGCAAAATATTTCTTCCACTTGGCAAAAATTCCTTCCACTTATCAAAATATTTCTTCGACTTGTCAAATATTTTTTACAGTTGCCAAATATTTATGCAAATGTTTTTGTTAGCCATCAAATAATTCTTCACACGGGTCTTCCAGTTGTCAAATATTTCTAACAGTTGTCAAATACTACTAACAGTTGTCAAATATTTCTTAAAATATTTCTGCTAGTCGCCAAAATTTCTTCAAAGGCGACCATCTTTCATGCGGTGGATATGGCCAAGACAGCGTAGGCTTCCCTGTCTCAGCCGGCTATACAGGCTTTGAAGGCCAGCACGTGACAACACCTCAACATTTGGCACTTTATCTTTCCACGAAAGGCCGAGGAGGTGGCGCAGACACGGTAGATGATAGGTATTGAGCCTTCTTTCTTGCTTAGCATAGATTGTCCAGGTCTCACTAACATATAGAAGTGTACTGGTGATGCAGGTGTTATGTACCGCAGCTTTGGTCTTCGTTGTGAGTTTGGCGTTTCTCCAAACACGTGATGTGAGATGGGTAAAGGTAGCTGCAGCTTTGTTAATGAGTCTATCAATTTCGGTGCCCAGAGAGAGTTTATCATTGATGATATACACAAGGTATGTGTGAGCCACGTGGTGTTAAGTCCGCCGAAGTGACGCTAACTGTGTTACCGCTAGTTATGAAACCAGATCGAGGGTCGGGGCAGACTTCGCGAGGAAACCATTGAGCGTAGACCGCGTGAAACTCCGTTAGCATAGAGGGTTGAATGGCTTCGGTTAGGGTGGGTGACGTCAGCGCTAAATATAGACTATCGGAAACAAGTTTATGTTCTTTTGAGTTTGTATTATTATTTTATTATACATAAACTTGTTTCCGATAGTCTATATTTAGCGCTGACGTCACCCACCCTAACCAAAGCCATTCTACCCTCTATGCTAACGGAGTTTCACGCGGTCTACGCTCAATGGTTTCCTCGCGAAGTCTGCCCCGACCCTCGATCTGGTTTCATAACTAGCGGTAACACAGTTAGCATCACTTTGGCGGACTTAACACCATGTGGCTCACACATACCTTGTGTATATCATCAATGATAAACTCTCTCTGGGCTCCGAAATTGATAACCTCATTAACAAAGCTGCAGCTACCTTTACCCGTCTCACATCACGTGTTTGGGGAAACGCCAAACTCACAACGAAGACCAAAGCTGCGGTACATAACACCTGCATCACCAGTACACTTCTATATGTTAGTGAGACCTGGACAATCTATGCTAAGCAAGAAAGAAGGCTCAATACCTGTCATCTACCGTGTCTGCGCCACCTCCTCGGCCTTTCGTGGAAAGATAAAGTGCCAAATGTTAAGGTGTTGTCACGTGCTGGCCTTCAAAGCCTGTATAGCCGGCTGAGACAGGAAAGCCTACGCTGTCTTGGCCATATCCACCGCATGAAAGATGGTCGCCTTTGAATAAAAGTTTGGCGACTAGCAGAAATATTTTAAGAAATATTTGACAACTGTTAGTAGTATTTGACAACTGTTAGAAATATTTGACAACTGAAAGACCCGTTTGAAGAATTATTTGATGGCTAACAAAAACATTTGCATAAATATGTGGCAACTGTAAGAAATATTTGACAAGTCGAAGAAATATTTTGACAAGTGGAAGGAATTTTTGCCAAGTGGAAGAAATATTTTGCCAACGGTAAGAAATATTTACCAAGTGGAAGAAATATTTTGACAAGTGGAAGAAATTTTTTTTGCAAAGTGGAAGAAATATTTTGACAACGGTAAGAAATATTTGACAAGTGGAAGAAATATTTTGACAAGTGGAAGAAATATTTTTTGCCAACTGGAAGAAATATTTTGACAACGGTAAGAAATATTTTGACAACGGTAAGAAAATGTTTGCCAAGTGGTGGAAGAAATATTTTTGCCAAGTGGAAGAAATATTTTGACAACGGCAAGAAATATTTTGATAACGGTAAGAAAATATTTGACAAGTGGCGTGGAAGAAATATTTTTGCCAAGTGGAAGAAATATTTTGAAAGGACGAAGCTGCCGATCGTACCAAGTAGAAATGCTCTCTACAGCGCCACCTCAGATTGTGCGAAAAAAGCTTTTACAACAGGCAGAAGGCAAAAAACATGTGTCTTCACGAAATGATCTTCTGGTAACAAGTGGGTTTCGTGCAACGAAGCTGGTCTGAGTGAATTTTCCGTCGTGCAATATACGATGAGAGTAGATTAATTCACTTCCTACATTAACGCAGAGTGTATCTAAACTTGTTGGTTAGAACTTGATGTCTAGTCTAATCAACTTGTGACTCATAAACTTGTGAATATATACTCTTGATTCAATATATATGAGAATCAACTTGGCCGTGCTTAAACCTGGCTCAGACAGTAAGGTTTTGAGTGAGTTGAACTTGATATATGTATATGCGAATCAGCTTGTGAGCACTTGATAACAGGTGAATAAAATGCTGCGCCACAAACGTTTACTAACGCAGGCATAGAAATGTTCCTTGTAACTTAGGAAGTATAGAATGTCCTATCTTGTGAATTCTGCTGACCGGATGGATGCTTTGCTAGCTTCTTTCCGGTTAGACGCCAAATAACGTGTAGACTCAAACTTCTGCAGGACTGGAGACACACATCTAATATCAATGGTTGACTTTCTTTTAGCTTATTCGTAAGTACTAATCACTCTGTTTTTACTTTTCTTGTAATGATATATGACATGAGGCGTGCATGATAGATGTTAAATATATTGCGCATGAAAGTGGGTAAGCTATTCTAGAACTGCTCCACGATAATCATCTCCTGCAGCCCTTCATAGGATTCATCAAAGAGGCTGAACGATCCCCACTTCTCCAAGAACGTTTCTAGAATTAGCTAATTGCCGAAACAACTTGTCCTTCTGCCGCTTAGCCTCAGGAACTTGCTGCGAAAAGACTCTGCGTTCTACTGAAATCGCTGGAGCAAAGCCTTCTTCAACTTTTTTTGTTATTTTGCTCCTCTGTGGGCATTTTCAAAAATAAATCATAAGCTGACCCAACCAGCCCCCCAACCTCTGGGAAAGCTTCATGTTGTATCTCGTTTCTAAGTCATGAGAAGCCGCCAGAGAATCAAATTTAAATAAATATTCTTCTTAAGCCTCTGAGTGAACATCAATCTGGAAAGCCGCAGTGTGAGAGATGTTCCCCCGTCGCTGCTTTGGGAATTTCCCGATCACTAGCACTGTAGCCAGTCTGTTCTCCTTGCTTCGTTTTCTAGTTCCGTCATTCTAATTGTCAGTCTGTTCCTTCTTTTCTGCTCTTTCAGCCTGTTCCTTTTCGAATGCCCTCTCCTTCTCTCTTTATGCTGCTTCGAGTCTCCTTTTCTTTTTCTTTGTCCTTTGCCGTTTTTGTGTTCGAGGGCCAGTTTCCTCTCCTCTCGTTCCAATGCCTTCTCTGCTTTCTCCTGGTCTGCTCTCACTGAATTGACCACAAAGTACGTCAGAGTTTGGCCCGACAAAGATAGTTCCTTACCAATATTTAGATAAAAATCATGGAGATTCTGTGGCTCGGGCATTCTTGAGCAAGAAGTTTGTTTACAGAATATAGGAAAATGCACTTGCTACTTAACTTGTATAAAATTAACACCTTTTATGTACAAATTGACTAGCTGTCTAATAATAAAAACTTATAATTAAGTGTAACAACAACACCAAAAATAGGCCTACGCAAACGAATTCTCTTTTCCACCTTATAAATTGTAGAGAAAATTTAGTTTTTATCAATTATTGAGTTATTTCTTACAATATTTCACCTGATTATTTATTTACTTGACGCCGTCTGATCAGATTTATCTAAAATACAAACTGACAATATTCTTTCATGAATCTGAAATTCATGTCAGTGACTTCTACGGGAAGTAACTCTCAGGTTCTATTGTCCCAAGACGAGATTTTGCAATTGTCGTATTATCGAAACTGTGTACTTGGTTCAATTTCTCGGACGGGACACCAATTGTCACGGGTTGTCTCCCTGTCGCGAGAGGTTCAGATGTTATTAAAATGTAAGATATCCTGGACAAAAAGGATGTATCAGATGATACCAGGATAGTGCCAGATAAGAGACTGGTCTTGCAAGAAATACCCCCTTCTCTGAAAAGAGTAAGGGTGTATCGACAATCAAAGGTAGGGTCAAGCTGTATAAACCTTCAAGTATGATGATAGTGTTTGTTCCTGAAGGTCTAAGTGCTACCTCTCAAGATCCTCCCTTGAATAATGGTTATTATATTTGTATTGACTCTGCTAGGGGATTAATTAATTAATTAAATATGTAATATATATATACCAACCAGAACCTTAACTCAATTTGAATAATTAAGCAAGACTGGTTATATATATTTATAATTTATTGATCCTATACCGTTTCTCTTTTCGGCTAGGAAAATGATAAAGAATTCAAAGGTTTTTACAAAATAAAATAAATAAACATGGAATGTCAATTTCCATAATAATTCAATATGATAAAGTTATATTTAAAATATCAATTATTTATTTCACATTTAGTTATCACTTTCGCTGGACTGTGAAGTTTGTAATTTAGTTTAATAAAGTCCTTCATGAGTCATCACTCAATCTGTTTTTGTTATTTGTATTTTATTTGTTCTACAATGTTTCTGGATAGGCTGACCAGTGGAATTGTGTTTCCACTTATCTGATAAAATGAGAAGCATCCAACTATAGCCAGAATCACAGAATGTCTGGATCTCCAGGCCGGGGAAAACAGGGTGGCTAGTTCTATGAACCTTGAAAACGTTTGCACCACAGAGTCCCACAGAAGTGGATGTCTCGTACAATCTTGGTAGTTGCAGGATAAAACCTGGAATACAAATAATCACAATCCCTGTATGGTCCAGCATTATTCTATCCACACACACAATGGACGTAACAAACAGTGTCAGACATTGTGCTAACATTTTCACAGGACAATTTACCTCAGTACCACTCACAGCCAGTTCAATGTGATTACACTTTCCTTATAAATCCTAAGTTAGATCCATTTGTCCATGATCTGCTTCCATATAATGATTTGGTTCAGTACAAACTACTAAGTGACACCTTGATTAATACATGTTAACAAATTCTGTCATCCTTCCTTATGGTCCTGATAAGTAAGTCGTTCCTTTAAGAAATACTCCTTCAAATATATTATTAAACTTACAGTCGTATTTTTGCCATCATTCTTAATTATTCTACACATTTCACAATGCTGGCTTTCGTCTCTAAAAGTCAACACATGCTTGCATTCCAGCCGGCAGCATACTCGTCCTGTAATTGTTTTCTTAACACATTCAACACACTTCATAACACACAAGTGAATTAATTACAGAAAAATTACATAATTGTATACATATATATATTCTTTCTTACCCTCAGGCAATACACATAAGCTGTAACAGGCTGTTAATAGGTATCTAGGTCTGCTATGCAGATACAGTGGTAAAGTATTTGACAGCACACTTTTGCCGCTCTCTTCTGTTCAGCTTGTGTTTGAAAAAGTTGTGGCTCCAAATCAGCCAAGTTCAAGGACTTTTATAGTACCGCACCCTCCCTCTCGGATGGCATGGGGTAAAAACAGCGTTAGGAATCTAAAACCGAAGTGTATTTCTGCCTGCTTATTCAATGCGCAAAATTTTCAATATTTATTATCTCTCTTAATTCTGGGCCGATTTTGATCATTTAAAGCTAGAATTATACTGTTAATTTATCTCTACCATTCTATATAATAATTGTTTAGGTAGCAAAATGCATTTAAATTTATGCAGACTAACTAACTAAATTGGGGACTACCCTGATATATAGATGTCATTTTAAACGATCTTTCTCTATAAATGAGCTACTATTCGAGGAAGTCTTTGCACCTACCTCTCAAGTAACATTCCCGTTTTTGAGATATCTATACCTTTCCGTTTAAACATCTTTAGTCCTTAAGAAATTAAACTTCTTACTATCATTTGCACAAAATGGGCTTCTATGTTAAGCATAAAAGGTTTCATTATACACACCAGAAAAAGGAGCGTTTTCATTGGCTATAGTATCGGTCCGTTTTCCTATAGTATTGCGTGCGGTAAATACGACCGTGGTGTAAGACAGACCAAAACACGACACTCCCCTGCTCTGAAGTGATGGTCCAACAATGGCCAGAAATTAGAGTATAAACTGAGGGTCTTAAAAAGTATCTACCTTCGCTCAAGATTACTCTTGGCAGAGTTGTAAATAGGAGGATAGTGCTTCTATTTTAGGGAGTTTTCATATAATATTTCAAAATCAAGCACAACGCTGAATTTATCAAGGCTATTATGAACTTTGCATCTACACATCCCTTCTATTAAGAGAAAGATATATTAGCTCTTTTCTGAGCCCCAGCTGAATTATTCAGTAAAATATTCCTTAAGTAGCTTTGTTGTATTTATATTTAAGATGACAGATTCATACATGTGCATGTCTCTCGGTAATAATTAAATCAACTATTAATTTCTAAATACATATAACAAATGTAATAATCAATTGTTGTTTAACATGAGTAAATAAATAAGAGATGTTGGTGGGTTAAAATAAGTGGAGTTTGTCATCGCCGAAATTGTTCAGGTGATGATTTATTTGGGTGGTGAGTTATTTGCAAATAATGTCGAGTCAGAGAGTATGAGGTCGTCTTACAGTTAGTTGAGTATTACTTTAATGATAATCCCACTGTTCTCATTTTTTTTATGTTCCGAGGACTTTGTGGTTTCCAGTATTATAAAGGCGAGTTTTCTTGTGGGTTAATTTCAGTAGATCCTCAATATTTGGTCCAATCCTCGTTATTGAAATCCTAAATTTCTTCAGTCCTGGCTAGTCTGAAGGTGTCGTCTTGTCTCAATGGAACACAGTGCTGGAGTCTGAAAATGTATTACATTATATGGGTCCTTTCGCCCAAGCTCTGTAAGCTTCTAAGTGGTGAAAGCCGCCAATCAAACGTCGTCTATTTTAATATATTTTGGCTAGACCTAACAATTTTAACCGTTTGACTATAGTATATCTTCTCCCTCCTTCTCTCATGAAATTTCGCGTGACACAGGTATTTCAAACGCTTCCCATTTAAGCTATTTACAATTCCACTTTTAGGTGACGCATGTCTGTATTTCATAACAAACTTTCTGTTTCATGTGTTATTACAACTGTTACAGCGTGTGTTCTCCCCCGGTAAGTTATGTAACTTTCATGCCGGCAAATTCGTGTTTATCTGGGGATTGTCAATGCAAGAAGTATGGGCACCCAGACTGGCGTGAGCGAGATACGGGCCTGTGTTATTTTAACAAGGTAGGGCAGTGTTTATCTTTCTGCTCTCAGCTGGGTTTGTTTACGCCCTCTCTACCCAGGATAGATCATGCGAAATAACAACATAAAACCTGAGTCATGCGTTCAGTATAAGAAAAACTAGAGGTTTTGGAAGAAATAAAACAAAAACACAATACCGAAAAGAAGACAGGTAGAACACACAAAACTTAATGATAGCATGGCCATGTTGTGAAATACGGTATGCTCTGTTTTGTTTGTTTATTTTTTGTTTGTTTGTTTTTTTTAATTATTAACTTTTATGTTTAAGATAAAAAAGAAAGAGATCACCTATTTTGTCTGTCAATCTTTACTGTGTGCTATTTGAAAAGATCCGACTTACCTGCGTTGGCTTTCATGCCGACGGGTGCAGACCTCCAGCACAAACTGTGTGATATGTGTGTGACATGAAAATTGAGGCAACCCTGATCGATCACTTTATTCTCATCGGGACCCCTCACTATTTGTGTTCAAGCAACGATCGAACGTGGATTTCCCTGGCTGGCTAATTAAGCATGCACAGTTAAACACGTGGAAGCCAGGTCTCTCTATTGCCAACTGTCCGATTCTTAATTTAGCCACGCTTCCGGTCTTTGTTTCAAGCACTAATAATCCAACTATTCATAATTAACTGTCTTCTCTTTAAAAAAAGGACGTTTACCTGCTGTCAGATTACGCCATCACGTCAGCGCTTGATCCCTTAAACACGGGGAGGGCGAGGCCACGAGCTTTGTAGTTTCTAAAGAGAGAACGGTTCGTTAATTGCAGTATCAAAGGGCGTTAACCACTCACCGACTGCAAGCCCTTTGATCGTGCTCCACGAGACGCAAATTTGCTCACCTAGGGAAACGAACCTAAAAGCTGGCTTGCTAGGGAAACGAATCTACGGTAGGCTTTGGTGTGATTTTTGACTTTGATTCAAGAATTGAACGAAGAATCTACGAGAGGTGTGAATTTCCTCATAGGGGAGGGGAAAATCCGCCATTTCATATATATATAGTCATGCTCATCAAACTCAGTTGTCAGTTTGCTATCAGGATTTCTTGAATGGTCTAGCGCGCATTTTTGGAGTCTTATTTATCTGGAGTTCCTATAGAAATACGTGAAGATTTATTTCAGTTTCTTGTGCTGCAGTAAATATATAGTTATTAGCATCAAAGTGATTTAATTGTTTAAGTTTCATTATATTTCACTGGGATTTTTGTGTTAATTGAAACGTATTAAATAAACATGTAGCAAAATTCTCCAGCGGTAAAGGTAAATTTAATTACCCGCTATGTCCCCAGTGAGAGATGCTTCAAATAATTTATAAGCCGCTAGGCGATTGATAATTGATGTAACGCAATTTAATTCTATTCATACGTGTGTAATTTTCTAAACGACTAGCGTTCATATCTCGTGTTTTAAACCGTTAAGATAAACTAGACACTCGCGGGGTTTTTTAAAAATATATATATAATTAAATACTGGAGTGGTTAAAATAGTCTTACCTAAAAACTTAACGCGTGTCAGGATATGATTTATACTATGATTACATGTTTATCTATTTTCTACATATAGGCTGGTCATACCTTGCGTCCTAGCGTTTCTTATGGTCTTACTGACTTTGGTTCTTACACCATCCAGCGATTATTGTGGTTAAATCTTCGTGTTGTGACCCCTATGTGGTCCACCTCTCCATCCATGAGAGTAGTAAAACCAAGAACTTTAACCATAAGCCATTTTAAAGTATAACTGGAGAAGAACGGTTGCCAGAAGCCATTCCATAAATATTACTGATCTGCTGTGACAGAATTTATATCACTATTTTGTACACATGACAGTAAACGTTTTCCTACTGGATTACCCCTCTAAAGAAAACTCACTGGTCATAGTCTGCCATCACTTCATTGAACAGCCGAGGAGTATCATTTTCCTAAAGTTCTTTTTTTCATCACGCCATAGAGTGTCTTAGCTACCAGCGGCGAGACCCCATCGGACCAATATATCTTTATATATTTTTTTTTCAATTCTGAGGACAGTGCCACCCCATAGAACCCTTACCCCAAACACTAACTGCAGTGAAAAGAGGAATATCCTGGAACAAAAAAAAGTAACTCCTCGATATCAGCGACTACGGAAAAATAGCCGACAGCAAACCCCGTCAGTCTGGGGCTGAAATAGACAGAGCAAAAGACTCTGATTGTTTTAGTACTTACTAGAGTTTTTTTTTTTATTCCATGGAATGCCTGCTTTAACGATTGGTAAGTGCAGATGAAAGTGGCCACAGTAAGCGTGCATTGAATTAACGAAATTAGATAACCTTAATTTTCTTTTTTCTTGCTAACATCAGTATACTTAATTTCTTTTTCTGTGTTTTTTCTTCCCCCCCCCCCCTTAATCTGCTTCGTCACGGGATAGGTTAAAAATTAAGAACCTGTTCCTATACCCCTTATTGATTATTGCATGTCCCATCGTTAAAATTGATCTCTTTGGGTTAATTACCTCTGATAGTAATTTTCTTTGGGTTGTTTTCCTTTACAAGAGGAGAGGGCCTATTGAGATACTATTTTTTTCCTACCTTGTCTGTAGCTATGCTTTATAAATGTAACATGATTGATGTTGTGCTTTTTGTTTAGTGATAATAAACATAATAAACCTTTACTTACCGTGTTGGTCAACCCCATTGTACCATTATATGTTATACGCAGTTTGTATTCACGTTTGTGCATTTGTGTCACCAAATTGGTGTGTGTACATGAGTGTAGGGTAACTTGTAACAATTTTTTAGCAAGGAGAGTTAGTTCAACCACATAAAAAATTTTCATTTTTTTTTTAAAGATCCGCTGACTAAGCTGTTTTAGCTAGAATGATTGTGTGCACTTTGTGTTAGTATTTAAAAGAAAGTTAGTTTTTTTCTTAACCATGTAGCTCGGTAAGGTTTCTATTTACTTCCTACACTATCTAATATGGTTCTAACGTTGTGGTTAAACGCACAATATACGAGGTGTGTTCAAATGAAACCCGTCCCAGTGGCTTTATAACAAATATATGTAAGGGACATCAGCAGGAGTAGTATAATTAAATACAGCAATTGTTATGAAGCAAGTACTCACTGGGGTTCTTTAGAAATAGTCACCATAGGCATTCAGACACGCATCCCACTGCTTGGGTAGACGGCGGATGCCGTCCGAGAAAAATGACTTTGGTTGCTCATTGAACCATTTGGTCACCGAGGCCCTGACGTCTGCATCGGAGTCTAATCGTTGTCCCTTTAGAGATTTTTTTAAGGGTCCGAACAAATGAAAGTCACATGGTGACAGATCGGGGCTGTAGGCTGGTGTAAAAGTCTGTTTACTGTCTGTTTGAGGCTGGAGATGTAGAGATGTAACGTTCTATTCGCTCCGGATGTATAACTGCCCGCTTGTGTTCGTGTGTTGTAAAGATGACAGAGTGGGCGTGTCACAATGATGCGGTGTATCTAGGTCACCGACATGAGGTGTCGCCAGGGTATAGTAGAGACACACATAGTATCAGCATACATGTAAATACAGACGTGTAGTGCTTGTATAAGACTGTGGTTGATCGTGTAGGTGAGTGAATAGTAGTGCTGACAACACGAAGGCCGTATAAGCTCTTGGACGACTTCACATAGACTCACACAACCACAAGTAGAAGTCAGTGAAGTAGGGAATGCTGCTGACGTTTACAATATTTATTCATGACGTACGATAATATGATGATGGACGAAACAGTCAATAGTACAAGATCATGGACAGTATATGTGTAGTTATGAAGGTTAACATCAGGCATCACAGATCCCGAACAGCTTAGACATGTAACAATGACTTGACCAATAATTACTGTTCATGCAATAGCTCTAATCCCTGACTGAGCCCCGTCAGGTAAGCCCTAGCAAATATATTGCCTAGTACGGGCGATATCAGTTATTTAACAAAGTCAATGCTATTGTCCTACAACTAGCCAAAGACTTCATTCTGGCCTCACATGCCAGGTACTTCATTCTGGTGAAGAAGATTGGCCGTAAACACGGACCAATATAATGACGACGAAATCAGGCCGCAGGTCGCGGGCCTCGATAATCAGGTGACTCTCAGTTTACATAAACTTCTGAGAATAAATATATTTCTGCCAAACAATATTCCGCCTACATTGCGGATCCATAAAGTTGATTCTTAGGCTTATATGTATAACAGGTCAACTTAGACCTAGTCTTTCAAATATGTAGCCATACTGAGGTACAGTATGTAAACTCCTCGTGAGCTTCGCTCACCATGTCGCCATCAGCGATAAATGTACCTTTAAGATCTAATCGAGACGAAAAAGATCGAATAATGTTTCAGTTACCTTCTCAAAGAATCCTTACACTCTAAGGTAACACAACACAGCCAATACTGGCATAAAGAATCACTCAGGGAAGGAAGAATGACAAATCAGTCATTCCCAGAATTTCCAAATCTCTATCGAAACTTGGCAGAGAGAAATCTACGGATCGGTCCATCCGTTCTAAGCCTCAGGTACACTCTGCTTGAATTATCAGTCTCTCGGTCTTCGCGCCAAGACCTGTGCATGCCCAAAGAGCATAGACCAGATCGAGGCTAAACCAGACCAAGCGTTTCCGCCCAAACGGGCGTTAAAGATACTCCGTATATGATCATATAAATAGACTTAAGACATGTCAACTATAAGACATTGCCTGAGACAGGACAACATAAGACAGGGGAAGATAATCACCAGTCAAACCTGTCACAGAAAGATAATAAACATTTATCTCTCTTTGATCACATTAAACCAAACATAAATTAGGTTGGTGTTTTTCTCACCGTCCAAAATGACAGCAACATATTACCACACCTCCCGGGAAAAAAAAATTGCACTTTTTTTTTGAAATACATCTATGAGCCAGGTGCATTAAGCTCATAACGCATGAGTAATGCGCCGATGAGAGGATCACCATCAATGTAACATCATAATGTCAGATCCAATCGACGCACAGTAGAGCGTCTGGTGAGGACAAAAAAAATCTCACTAGATAGGAGAAACTATTTTCTCAAAGTAAATATCTACCCTTCCAAGATGGAGGTGAAATTCGTTTCTCACCTTAGACGCCGAAAGAAAAACATCAGGAATGTGTATATTTCGATGGATATCACCATGTTATGTTAAATTATAGAATAAAAGATACACCAGAGTATCTAGTGGTGTAGATATTTTCCTATAACTGACCTCGAAACCCTCGAATCGGTCGGTTGGATCGGAGGGTTGATCAGTGAGTTAACAATTCACTATCGTAAAACAAGCTATTGTTACCGAAACAGAACCAGGCTCGACAGTAAACATGACTCACTCTAATATCTTGGGGGCTAAGGAGATTTCTAAAATTGGATACTGGAATGTAAGAACTATGTATCAAGACGGAAAATTGGAAGAAGTAATTAAAGAAATGGATAATTATAAGTTGGACTTATTGGGTGTCAGCGAGTGTAGATGGACGGGGAAGGGCATAAAATATATTTCAGAAGAAAAAAAGCAAATTATATACTCTGGTAGTAATGATAATCGTCACACAGAGGGAGTAGCCATCCTAATGACACAGAAAGCAGCAGCATCGCTTATCAGCTGGGTACCTATCAATGAGAGGCTAATATTAGCTAGATTTCAGACACGATTTTTCAAGCTCTCAATTGTACAATGTTATGCACCAACTAACGACGCTCTTGATACCACAAAAGATGACTTCTATGAAGCACTTCTAAGTACCATCAACACAATACCCAAGCATGACATAATAGCAGTCATGGGTGATTTTAACGCCAAAGTAGGTGACAACAACGATGGAGTACAAAGATATCTCGGTACTCATGGCATAGGCTGTTTGAATCAAAATGGCGAAAGACTTCTAGAACTTTGTGAAATATCAAACCTCGTTGTGGCAGACACCATCTTTCCACATAAGAATATCCACAAGATAACATGGAATTCACCTGATGGCAGAACTAAGAACCAGATAGATCACTTCTGCATAAGCGCTAAATTTCGCTCATCAGTTCAAGACATCAGAGCATACAGAGGTGCAGAGATCGGAAGCGATCATAACCTCTGCATAGCTAAAATGAGAATTAAACTGAAGAAGTTATACCAACCGAATAAAAATAGAAGAATAGATGTACACAGACTGCAATCAAATGATATAAAGAAGGAATATAATGTCAAAATGAACAACTATTTCGATGCTTTAGGCAAAATTGACAACGATATCACCACCAAGACAATCGATACTAAATGGGAACAACTGAGAACAGCAATGACAGAAGCAGCTGTAGCGACCACCGGATACCTAGTACATAAAAAGAAAAAATGGATGAGAGAAGATACTTGGGATAAAATACAAGAAAGGAAACAGCAAAACTTAAACTACTAGCGGCAAGTACACATAATGCAGTTGAATCTTGCAAACTAACTTATAACTTGTTAAATAAAGAAGTGAAGACAAAAACTCGAAGAGATAAAAGACATTTCATCAATGAACTGGCCGTAGAAGCTGAAAATGCTGCAAGAACTGGTAATAGTAGGTGCCTTTATCAAATTACAAAACAACTATGTCACCAGCCTACTGCTATGGAAACACCTGTTAAAGGTAAATTAGGGAATGCAATACCAACAGAAAAAGAACAAATGAAGAGATGGGCTGAGCACTTCATGGAGGTGCTAAACAGACCACCACCAACAGTAACACCTGATTTTAATAATGAAACATCCACAACCACCTTGCCAATAACTTGCGATGAATTCACGCTGGACGAGATCAAACAAGCCGTTAAAAGATTTAAAAATTTTAAAGCTGCTGGAGTTGACGAAATTTCAGGGGAAATGATTAAAGCAGTTAATGACAACAACCTCTTGAGAATTTTAGATATTATAAATGAAGTATGGAGAGAAGAACAACCACCACAACAATGGAAAGACAGTATTATTGTAAAGTTACCGAAGAAAGGTGATCTATCAGACTGTAATAACTGGCGTGGTATATCTCTATTATCAGTACCTGGAAAATTATTATGTTGCATGATGTTAGAAAGACTTAAATTGCATGCTGACGAAAAGATCAGAGAAGAACAAGCGGGTTTCAGGCCGAAACGATCATGTATTGATCAAATATTCACACTAAGAACAATTATAGAAGAATCAGTGGAAAGGCAATCGCCACTTATTATCACCTTCGTCGATTTTCAAAAAGCCTTTGATAGTCTACACCGCCCATCATTGTGGAAGATACTTACAATCTATGGTTTTCCAACAAAATATGTGAATATAATCAAAGCGCTATATGACAATGCAAGATGTTGTGTTAGAACAAATAAAGGGAATACAGAATGGTTTACAGTAGAAACAGGGGTGAAACAAGGCTGTATTATGTCACCACTACTTTTTGGAATAGCTATTGATTGGGTTATGATAAACTATACCCACAATGAACAATTGGGTATAAAATGGACAAATGGAAAATTCCTGGGGGACCTGGATTTCGCAGATGATGTAGCATTCTTAAGTTCAACACCAAGACAATCCCAAGAAGCAATAAATAATTTGTGTCATCTCTCGGTTAAAATTGGTCTCCAAATAAATGCCTCTAAAACTAAAGCTATGAACTTTTCTAACGAGACCTTTGATATCATCTTGAACGGGGAAAAACTACAGAAAGTTGAAAGTTTCAATTATTTAGGTAGTAAAATGACTCAGGATGGTGACACAACAAGAGAAATCCATACTAGAATTGCTTTGGCAGCTAGCGCCTTCAATAGATTATCTAACATTTGGAAATTACGATCATTGAATATACATACCAAGCTTCGTCTGTTTAATTCAAATGTTATCTCAGTGTTAACATACGGCTGTGAGAGTTGGAAAATAACAAAATCATTGGAGAACAAGCTGAATACATTCGAGAACAAATGTCTTAGAAAACTCATGAACATCAGTTGGAAAGAATTCAAGACTAATCGACAAATAAGAGAAGACTCTAGGCAGAAATATGTCTCCGACTATATAAGGAAAAGACGATGGTCATATATCGGTCATGTCCTACGAATGCAAAACAACAGAATACCACTACAGGCGCTCACTTGGGTTCCTGAGGGTAAGCGGAAAAAAGGAAGACCAAAAGAAACACTCAGAGGAACAATAATAAGAGAAGGAAGAACGTTGGGCCTAAATAATGTGCAAGAGCTAAGAGGAGTGGCGTCACAACGAACAACCTGGAGAGCACTGGTTTCTGCCTTATGCGCCGTGTTTGGCGCTTAAAGAATTTATTATTATTATTAAATATATCCGGGGAGGTGTCACCAACCAACTCAAAGGTGCATGTAATGTTACAACAATTATATAAAGAAAAAAATTCATATCAATATGTGTATAAATGGTGAATGACAATTTCTATTAAGAAATTACACCAACATCGAAATCTCACGACGTATAATGCCTATATAACCATAAATTCAAATGGTCAATCATTACCAACATTTCTAAAGTCTCTTTACAAACATATGATTATACATGTGTATAGTATAACTAATAGGTGATGACGTCAGAAGAACAAGACGATGCTCTATTCCGGAGATGTCTTGTAAGCAAGATCCTCAAGGAACATCAGGACGTCGATAGTAGTCATCGTAGTTCTACAGCGTTCCAAGAAATCACATCGGTTTGCTGAGAACAATACAAATAGCACAATTCTTAGAATGTTATAATGTACCATAGTAACTTAATATATATCTAAACTATAAATGTGGCCGAATTAATTTTTTTGACCTTTATTTCATGTTAAACAAAACCTTCCTCTGTTTTACCAAAGATGGTAACAGAGAAAGCAAGTAATCAATACATAACCATGAGTTTAAACAAAGTGACAACAAGTGTTATAGAAGCATGATATTGTAAGAATAGATCTTAATTTTATGTATTTAACAGTAGATCTAGACAAAAGTACTAAGTAGCTTCATGTGGGCATCGCGACAATATGTCTGCCATCACATTATCCGAACCACGGATAGCTCGTACCGTGAAATGAAAAGGTTGAACAGCAATAGCATATCGAGTGGATCTCGAACTCTTCAAATCCTTACTCTGCATAGCTGTGAGAGCATTTTGGTCGGTTTCTACTATAAAATGCGCGCCGAGAAGGAATCTTAGGAGTTTAGGAATTGCCCAGACCATAGCTAGCAATTCTCGGTCTAGAACAGAATAATTCCTTTCTGCCGCATTCAGTTTTCTCGAGACATACATTACAGGATGCAGAGTCTCAGAATACTCTTGCATCAGTGCCGCCCCGATCCCTATTGATGAGGCGTCACTACGAGGGACAAACGTCTTATCGGCTGTAGGTAGTCTTAAAATATGAGGAGACGAAAATAATGACTTAATCCGATACAATGAAGATTGGCATTCCTGGTACCAACGCACCATATTAGGAGACCCTTTCTTCAATAGGGTTGAGAGAGGTGCCGTAATAGAGGAAAGATTCGGAATGAATCTTCTGTAGAACTGTATTAGGCCCAAGAGATTACGGATCTGTTTCTTAGTCTTAGGAATAGTGATGTTCAGTATCTTAGAAGTGTTGTGGTCTTCTGTCTTCAAGAGACCATGACAAACACGATGACCAAGAAAAGAAATCTCACTAAACCCAACATAGCCTTTAGAGGGTTTAGCTGTCAAATTATGCTCACGTAGAGTAGACAACAGTTCATATAATCCCAGATAGTGATCTTCTCAAGAATCGCTGAAAAGACATATATCGTCCAAGTATGCAATCACATCAGAACGATATGCGAGAATTCGACGCATCATGCGTACGAATGTAGCTGTGGCATTCATAAGGCCAAAAGGCATAAAGTTCCATTGGAACAAACCCCTAGGTGTGGAGAAAGCAGTTAAAGGTTTGGCTCGTTCGGTTAGAGGAACTTGCCAGTATCCTTTAGACAAGTCTGGCTTTGTAAAGAAACGAGAGTTGGAAAGTCTAGTAAGTAACTCATCCAACAGAGGCATAGGTTCAGCATCGAACTTCGTTACTTGATTTAGTTTACGGTAATCGACGCAAATGCGTATGTTATTGTCTTTCTTTCGGACAATAACCATAGACGACGAGTATGCCGAACTGGATGGTTCAATTATTCCTAACTTTATCATTTCATCCAACTCTTTCTCGACCTGAGTTTGGAAGTGGATAGGAATAGGATAAGGTCTGACCCTGATAGGAGTATGGTCAGTTAATACTATGTCATGTTCAATGACTGTGGTGTGTCCAGGAATGTCCGTGAGAACATCCTGAAACGTTTGTAACATGGAAGAGATTTGTGACTGTTCCTCTGTTGACAATTTAAAATTGCAACATTTTTCCATGGTTCCGTAGAATGAAGTGGAATCATTGGAAGAGGAAGATTAACGTCAGAGAAAGTAGATTCCTCATCCTGTATGACAGACAGAGATGAGTAATGACCACAAGCGACTGTAGCGTCGTCCGTCGCTTGAAAGATAGGTTGTAAGTACTCTGGACGTTCATAAAATTTCGTAAGCATATTTATGTGAAAAGTTTTATGCTTTCCGTCAATATCGACAACATAGTCGACATCAGAAATTTTAGATACAATCACAAAAGGACCTTTCCAACCAATAAGAAGTCTATTTTCCCTGGAAGGAAGTAATACGAATGCTTTGTCTCCAGGACAAAGTTGACGTAGGCATCTATTTTTATTTGCGAACTGACTTGCCTTTTCTTTAGCAAATTCAGATGCGGAAGTTGCTAATTTGCAAGCTTCAATGATTTTCTGCCTGAGAGCAATGACATATTCATAAGAAGATTGAGTGTCATCGCTGATATCATCGGCAGCTATTAAATCGTGAAGCAAGGACATTGGGCCGCGCGGACGTGCGCCAAAGACGAGCTCGAAAGGAGAAAACCCGGTATGTTCATTAGGAACCTCTCTATAAGCAAAGAGAGCAGCGGGTAAGACTCTGTCCCAATCCTGAGGATGATCCTCAGTTATTTTCCCAAGTAAATTTTTGAGAGTTCTATTGACACGTTCGACTAGTCCATTAGACATCGGATGATAAATACTACTCAGTGACCTTTTAATATTAAGAGTAGACATCACTTGCGACATTGTCTCAGATATCAGTTGGGTGCCATGGTCTGACAAGATTTTCCTAGGGAATCCCAACCGCGAAAATATCAGCCAAAGAGCGTCTGCAATATCGGCAGTCGAAATGCTCTTCAGAGGTATGGCCTCTGGCCATCGAGTATACATGTCAACACACGTAAGAATAAATTGATGTCCTCTGGCTGATTTTATTTTGAAAGGACCAATGATATCTATCGCCATTTTCTGAAATGGACGGATAGGAATGTCCGCAGCCTGGATAGGTGCTGCATGGCGAGGACCTTTCGATTTTACTTCTTGACATACTTTACACGAAAGACAATAAAGACGTATGTCTCTGTTTACGAATGGCCAAAAGAAAGCCGCAAGAACTCTCGACTTCGTACGTGAAAATCCCATATGACCAGCGCATTGGGAGTCGTGAGCATGTTGCAGTATTCTAACTCTCATGTCTTTCGGAACAAGAATTTGTGAATGTATAGACATGTCTGAGTGTTGTACCATACGAACTAGTACGCCATTCTTCATAGTGATCCAAGATTTGTGATCTGTGTTTTTATTTGGGTCACCATTTTTAACCAGAACAAAGAATTTTTTTAACGAAGTGTCTTCTTGTTGACTTTTGATAAACGAGTCACGTGAAATCACATCATGATCATCTTGATCACGTACCTCATCACTTTCGGTCGATGAAGTCTGAGGCATATTCTGAGCCTGTGCTCTCGTGATAACTGCATTAGCAGCTTCCAAGTTATGTTCTTCCCAAGCAATAATCTGCTGCGGGGTACACTCTTTAACCCCGTGTATACGTCCGACGATAAGATCCGCAATAGGATTCGGAAGCAGACACGCTTGGACCTATCCCGTAAAGAAGGCAGTAGCTATACGGATGATAGCAGTAGAATATTTTTCCACTGTGCCACTAAATGTTACACATTTGATCACTTTTCCAGTGGCACAGGAAGGATCTACAAGAGATTGTCTAACCCCAATAGCGGTACATCCAGAATCAAAGAGGACTGAGACTGGATCATTATTCACTAGACCCCTATGTAGAATAAGAGATCCTCTCCCGTCATGCGCCGCTGCGGCAGGAAGAGCGGGCAGAGGATGACCGCAACTCAAGGTGGATATAGTAGTAGGTTCAAATAAAGTGGTGCACTGTGGGCATTGAGATGCTCTCCCAAAATCAAAGGCAGAACAAGTAATAGCACTAGCGTTAGGTTTACTATTGTTTTGTTCATTACTAACTCCTTGTGACTCTTGTTCAGCACAGTTAGCATGATGACATGATCTATTATTATTGTGCTGCCATCTACCTCGATTATTATTTCCTTTGGAATTATGGCAATTACCCCTATTGCTATTATTATTTTGGTTTGAACCGCAGTTTTCACAATTGTGATTATGATTTACACCTTGATGAGAATATCTATCAGACTGATATTGCTGTCTTCTTGACGAATTATGGCGAGGATAGTTTTTATTGTGGCTACCCCTTCGAAAGTTACCAAATTTGTTGGAACCATAATTATGAGGGCTATCAGATCGCCTCCAATTCCTAGAAGACGAGCCTCTTTGGGATGAATCACCTTGATCCTGTCCGAAGTTACGCTTACTTTTCTTATCAAAGTTGCGCTGAGTACCGTTAACTTTACCTCCGAAATTAGAATTGTATGGAGTCGCAGAAGCCACGGGTAAACCTTCTTTAATCTTAGTATTGCTAATCGTTTGTTGTGGATGAGCAGTGACATATTGGCAACAAAATTGTTCCATTTCTTTTATGTCCTTAGGTTTACGTTCGTGTATAAAGGCAAGAAAGGACCCATTAACAGATGACATTACTTTGTCTCTAAGTAACAAGTCCATAAGTGCTTCATAAGTATGTTCAGTCTTAGACAACTCCATCCATCTAGTGAAAGTAAGACGTATCTTTGTAATAAAGTCTGAGAACTCTACACCAGCTTCTGGTAACATAGTCTTAAAACGAAGACGGTAATCATCTTCTTTAAGCTGATATCTTTTCAATAAGGCTGCTCTGACAACTTCACAGTTAGTCCTATCATGTTCTTCTATTGCCATTATAATATTTAATGGTTCACCTGTAAGTAAATTCAACAGCTGTCCAACATATTGTTTCTTATCTACTTTATGTGTTACGCAATTAAGTTCTAGTCTATCCAGATAGAACGTTATGTCATCTTTTGTAGGATTAAAAGGAGGAAGTTTGACCTTATAGTCATGACCTTTTGTGTTCGAAGAAGTTGCTTGAGAACTACCCATATTCGTCACTTTTAATTTCTCTATCTCCAAAGCCATGAGTCTTTCTTCATGTTCCATTTTCTGTTTTCTCTCTTCAGCTTCTCTTATTAACTTCTTCTCCTCAAATTCTCTCTCTTGCCGAATCTTTCTCTCTTCAGCTTCTCTTTGTGACTTTTTCTCCTCAAATTCTCTCTCTTGTTGAATCGTTCTCTCTTCAGCTTCTCTTTGTGACTTTTTCTCCTCAAATTCTCGGTCTAGCTGCGCTTGAATCTTTTTCTCTTCAGCTTCTCTGTCTAGCTGCGCTTGAATCTTTTTCTCTTCAGCTTTTTGTGCTTTGGCATATTGAGCAAGCGCAAACTCCTCCAATTTCTCATCAGTTTTGCCACGGGCTATCCCTTGCGCGATAAAGTAATCTAATGTAGACATCATGTCTACAAATGTGCTGTCAATATCTCTGAAATAGCAACACAAGTTATCCCAATCTCATAGAGAGATAAGTCTTTTATAAAGAGTAAGTACAATTACCTTGTTTATAAAGTCACCAGTAATCAGCTCAGTATATAATTTGCATCATATAATAACAGTACATGATCAGGTATACATGAAGACTGTATATATCAACAATATCACGATAACTAAACAAAGACAAGCATCTAAACAAACGAAAACATTCGCAGAGGTCAAAAGAAAATAAAGTTTAACTAAATCAAATGTTGCAATGATAGCGATGAGGAGGTCAAGGATGAATTCTATCAACAACTGCAGAAAGAAATGGAAGACACACCTAGATATGATCTTGTTATAGTAATGGGAGACCTCAATGCGAAAGTTGGTACACACAATACATATAATAAAAGAACAATGGGGAAATGCGGCAGCGGAACAGCAAACGAAATGGGGATAAACTAATAAGTTTCTGTAGCATTAATAACCTGGTCATTGGAGGAACACTCTTCCCACATAAAGAAATTCACAAATTAACATGGGAATCACCAAATGCTCAGGACAGAAACCAGATAGACCACATCATGGTTAACGGTAGATGGAGACATGCATTACAAGATGTGAAGGTAAGAAGAGGTGCAGATGTGGGAAGTGATCACCATTTAGTAGTAGCAAAACTGAAAGTGAAACTAAGAAGGGCTGCACCAACTGTAACTACACAGAAAAGGTTTGACATCAGCAAATTGAAGGACTCCCTTACCAGAAAAGCTTTTACGGCCGACATAAAGAAACGATATCAATTTGCCAAAAGTCAGGAAAAGACATTGACTGATGATATAGACCAGAATTTCAACACCATTTCAACAATATACAAAGAAAGCAGCAAATCATGCTTGGGATTCCAGGAAAGGAAGAAGCAAGACCGGATAACACCAGAAACTTTAAACACCATAACGATGAGAAAGGAAATGAAAAGAAAGAAAACAGAAGCGAAGTCCCCCAGGTTAAAGCAACTATATAGCGAACAGTACAGTCAGCTGGACAAGGAAGTTAAACGCCAAACCCGAGCCAACAAAAGGAATTTCCTAGACGATCTTGCAAGACAGGCAGAGGAAGCAGCACTGAGAAATGAACAAAGCACAGTATACAAAATAACTAAATTCATCAGAGGAAAACGAGGTGCAAACAATATTACATTAGTAAGAGATAAGCAAGGTAATCTCATCACGACAGCAGAGGGACAAGAAACAAGATGGGCAGAGCACTTCAGAGAAACTCTGAACAAGGAACCACCAGAGACACAATTGAATGTTCTTGAGGCTGAAAACGATCTAGATGTGAATACAGACATTCCACGAAAAGAAGAAATCATCACAGCTATCAAAGGGTTAAAGAACGGCAAAGCTCCGGGCCATGATAACTTAAATGCAGAGCTATTTAAGACAGACCCTGAGCTAGCAGCAGAACTATTAGAACCACTATTTGCACAAGTCTGGAAAACGGGGACAACACCATCAGAGTGGAACAAAGGAATAATTGTCAAATTGCCCAAGAAGGGAGATCTTGCAGACTGCAATAATTGGAGAGGAATCACTCTTCTCTCAGTTCCCAGCAAAATACTAGGCAGGATAATTATACAGAGAATTTCAAAGGCAGTAGATCACAAACTGAGGAAAGAACAAGCAGGATTGAGAAAGAACAGGAGATGTGTAGATCATATATTCACTCTCAGGAACATTATAGAGCAGTGCTCAGAATGGCAAAGACAGCTTTACATTAATTTCGTTGATTTTGAAAAGGCTTTTGACAGCATACATAGGGACAGTTTATGGAAAATACTGAGGGCTTATGGAATTCCAAGCTGCATAGTGTCAATCATAAAAAGCCTCTGTGCAGACTTTACGTGCAGTGTTGGGCAGAGCAACCTAACCTTTGAGGTGAAGACAGGAGTACGACAGGGATGCCCCTTATCAACCACTCTATTTTTAACAGTCATAGACAGGGTGATGCGCCAGACAACAAAGGGCAGTCCAAGAGGAATAAGATGGACAACATTTTCTACATTGGAAGATCTGGAATATGCAGATGACATTGCACTACTGGCACATTCACATCAACACATCCAGGAAAAAACGGATAGACTTAATAAGTTTAGCCAGCAGGTGGGCTTGAACATCAATTTAAAGAAGTCTGAGGTCATGATGCTCAATGTGAGCAACCCTGAGCCCATATCAGTAAGGAATAAGCAATTGGTACAGACAGATACCTTCACATACCTAGGAAGCATAGTAACACCAGACGGCGGGGCAGGCAAAGACATCAACATCAGAATGAATAAGGCAAGAACAGCCTTCTTTAGCCTAAACAACATCTGGAAGTCCTCCCAATACAGCACAAGCACAAATTAAGATTATATCAGAGCTGTGTGCTTTCTGTGCTTCTCTATGGTGCGGAATGCTGGAGAGTTACAGAGAAGGAAATGTCGAAATTGTCCTCTTTTCACACAACATGCCTAAGAAAATTTCACCGAATCTTTTGGCCGAATACCATCACTAACCAAGATCTGCTTACTCGTAGCAAGCAAGAGGACATGCACACCTGGCAGACGCTGGAGCTGGGTTGGTCATGTCCTCAGAAGAGACCCCGATGCCATCACAAGAACAGCTATGCTTTGGACCCCTGAAGGAAAACGAAAAAGAGGCCGACCAAAAACAACCTGGCGGAGGACTGTGGAGGCTGAGATGCAAAGAATGAACCAGAGTTGGGGCACTGTACGAAGGTTGGCCACCGACCGAGCAAAGTGGAATCAATTTGTTGTTGCCCTACAAGACGCCACTAGGCGTGATGGCCACTGACTGCTTTGACGGTCGGCGGCTAAGGATCAAAGAAGAAGAAGAAGAAGAAGAAGAAGAAGAAGAAGAAGAAGAAGAAGAAGAAGAAGAAGAAGAAATGTTGCAAAGAATTACAATGATAACTGCGAAAAAATTCACAATAATACAATGACAACACAGTGTATAAACAAAAGGGTGTATAGAAATTAACAATAGAAAAGAGAAGGCAGACAAATACAAACAAAACGAATCAAAAACTAAAATACGAGAAAAAAATAACGAAAACAACACTAACACATCTCGTCACAGCTAAGAAAAAAAATAAATAGCAACAAAAGTCGCTTGCAATTTCCACTGTGGGAAATATGCACAATACCTTTAGAACGCTTACAGTAACCCTCGGTTGAGTGGGATATTTACTGTAAGACCCTCCAACCTTTGAACCCGCAGAAATAAAATACACACTAACTCAACAAGTAAACAAAGAACAAGTAAACAATAGAATGCATATAATGAATGTTTAAAGAGGAAGGCTCAGTTGCACACAAAATAAAGGCTCAGTTTAACACGTAAAACAGGCCACTTATCTTTAAGCGCAATCCTCTACAACCGCAAAGATGCAGTTCAATGCAGTACACTTGTAAACACACTGGTAGACGTTCCACCATTGAAGGTCAACGTAACTTGACCACAGATGTAGTAGTCTCCAAAGTGAAGCTATCAAACCATACTCGACTTCAGTTGAGAATGTTTGTAGAATGTCGTAGTAAACAACAGGTTGAACTGTTCTATGTTTACAATCCGGGCTTGCACGTAAACTTGTGACGTGAACTTTGACACATATGTCCTTCGACGACTGTCACAGTGTTAAACAAATTCGTCAGCAACTGTGGTCTACGTAGCACTCCTGCAGCAGCTGTGGTCCATGTAGCAATTCTGCAGCAGCTGTGCTCCATGTAGCGATTCTGTATCATACATAAATGTTTACGTCGGTCAGCAGACGTTGACCTATTTCCTACTGTCCTGTGTAGCTGACAACTAACTATCAATCTTGTCTTCCGGATGTATAAATCCAGATGTGGGCAGGAAAATACGTGTCGTTGACAAAAAAAACCCCACGAATCTGGTCCACCAGATGTAAAAGTATGTTTACTGTCTGTTTGAGGCTGGAGATGTAGAGATGTAACGTTCTATTCGCTCCAGATGTATAACTGCCCGTTTGTGTTCGTGTGTTGTAAAGATGACAGAGTGGGCGTGTCACAATGATGCGGTGTATCTAGGTCACCGACATGAGGTGCCGCCAGGGTATAGTAGAGACACACATAGTATCAGCATACATGTAAATACAGACGTGTAGTGCTTGTATAAGACTGTGGTTGATCGTGTAGGTGAGTGAATAGTAGTGCTGACAACACGAAGGCCGTATAGGCTCTTGGACGACTTCACATAGACTCACACAACCACAAGTAGAAGTCAGTGAAGTAGGGAATGCTGCTGACGTTTACAATATTTATTCATGACGTACGATAATATGATGATGGACGAAACAGTCAATAGTACAAGATCATGGACAGTATATGTGTAGTTATGAAGGTTAACATCAGGCATCACAGATCCCGAACAGCTTAGACATGTAACAATGTCTTGACCAATAATTACTGTTCATGCAATAGCTCTAATCCCTGACTGAGCCCCGTCAGGTAAGCCCTAGCAAATATATTGCCTAGTACGGGCGATATCAGTTATTTAACAAAGTCAATGCTATTGTCCTACAACTAGCCAAAGACTTCATTCTGGCCTCACATGCCAGGTACTTCATTCTGGTGAAGAAGATTGGCCGTAAACACGGACCAATATAATGACGACGAAATCAGGCCGCAGGTCGCGGGCCTCGATAATCAGGTGACTCTCAGTTTACATAAACTTCTGAGAATAAATATATTTCTGCCAAACAATATTCCGCCTGCATTGCGGATCCATAAAGTTGATTCTTAGGCTTATATGTATAACAGGTCAACTTAGACCTAGTCTTTCAAATATGTAGCCATACTGGGGTACAGTATATTAACTCCTCGTGAGCTTCGCTCACTATGTCGCCATCAGCGATAAATGTACCTTTAAGATCTAATCGAGACGAAAAAGATCGAATAATGTTTCAGTTACCTTCTCAAAGAATCCTTACACTCTAAGGTAACACAACACAGCCAATACTGGCATAAAGAATCACTCAGGGAAGGAAGAATGACAAATCAGTCATTCCCAGAATTTCCAAATCCCTATCGAAACTTGGCAGAGAGAAATCTACGGATCGGTACATCCGTTCTAAGCCTCAGGTACACTCTGCTTGAATTATCAATCTCTCGGTCTTCGCGCCAAGACCTGCGCATGCCCAAAGAGCATAGACCAGATCGAGGCTAAACCAGACCAGGCGTTTCCGCCCAAACGGGTGGTAAAGATACTCCGTATATGATCCTATAAATAGACTTAAGACATGTCAACTATAAGACATTGCCTGAGACAGGACAACATAAGACAGGGGAAGATAATCACCAGTCAAACCTGTCACAGAACGATAATAAACATTTATCTCTCTTTGATCACATTAAACCAAACATAAATTAGGTTGGTGTTTTTCTCACCGTCAAAAATGACAGCAACAGCTGGGTGTGGCAGAACTTCCCACCTTTTCCTTGCTAACGCTTCCTGCACAATGTTAGCAACATGTGGACGAGCATTGTCGTGCAACATAATCACACCACACGAAAGCATGCCGGGTCGTTTATTCTTGATGGCTGTATGCAGGTTGTCTAGTGTGTCTTTGTAGCAGATGGCATTGATGTTCACGCCAGGCTCTTTAAAGTCTACCAATAGAAGCCCTTCATGGTCAAAAAGTGCGGTCAGCATAACCTTACCGGCGGAAATCTGTGACTTGAATTTTTTTGGGTTTTGGTGATCCGGGATGTTTCCATTGCATGCTCGCTGATTTGCTGCACGGCTCAAAGTGGTGGCACCACGACTCATCGCCTGCCATGCGCAACAGGAATGCATCACCCTCCTCTTCGTAACGCAGCAGATGGTTCAAACTCCACCCCATGCGTTCTTCCTTATGGTGATAGGTCAGCATCCGTGGGACCCATTGTGAACACACCTTTCGATACTTCAGTTTCTTCACATATATAAATTATCAATTAAATATAAAGCCTAATAAATACATATAATAAAGAAAAGAGCAATGGTAAAATGACAGTGCTGTCACAAAGAATGTACTCGAAATCCCCCTTGTTTTCTGCTTCGTCTGCAAATTGTAACGCTTTCACGTTGATAGTAAAAGCTTACTGTATTATACCCGCTTTCTTCAATGAAACGTGTGCTGTATTTCTTGGAAAAACATTAAGAGGCAGACTGCGTAATGACCTAAATTTTAAATTCCATTCATGTCTTTTTCTACATTACGTTACCAAAACGAACGAACAGATGGACAAAAGGATAGCGAGAAGGGAGAGGCAGAAAGCCGAACATTAAACACGCGTCGCGCGATACACAATTACTACTATCACGCGTGTTAGGCTACAAGCACTAACTTTTTTTTTCAGACGGACAGTGATAAAATACACTACCCTTCCCCAGAGTTAGGTTTTAAAATCATAAAAAAACGCTTATTAGGAAAGATAACAATAGATGGGTTTACGGTTGAAAACATAACAGTACCCAGACAGCATATCTTCGAAACAGGAGGTAGAAAATACATATTTTGAACGCAGCCACGTAGCTCTTTTAAAGTGGGAAAATTGGGTTCCTTAGGGCTTGCTGACAAATAATATGTAAAACGTTACCCAAATAGTCCAGGAATTAATAAATTATACCCAAAATAAAATAGTGAGGCTGCCTGACAGCATGAAATCATTTCTGCTCATAAAATTTTTTATAACGTGTTTGAAAAAAACCTTACGTTACATAAATAGCCTACCATGTAAACTCCAAATTGATTGGAGCGCAACAAATGAAAGCCTAACCACGATTGGTCGAACTATAAATACTATCTTTCGTTGTTAGGGGAAACGGGAAAAGGTAACATTTTTTCAAACACTTGTCGAAACGTGGCTCATTGGCCAGTCTCGCTGATATACACACTTGGGAGCGTTAGTTCGAGACCACTTGTTTAAATGATCTTGATAAAGCAACAGTGCGTTGAAGCCAGCTCATAATTGTGTTAAATAAAAGCCTGGAACATAGGCAGATGGAAATTTGTGCCAGTTTGTGCCAGAATTCATTGCTAATCAACGTATCTGTGTTTATTCGTATGAATTGTGGTAAGCTTGAACCATTCAATATCTTTTAATGAAAATTGAATGTGAATTGTTGATTTATGCCTGTATATATATGTGTAGTTCAGTGGCAAACGTGAGGTAAAGCCTGTAATGCTCCAGCCTGAACAGAGGGTGTCGGAGAGAAGTAAAACGGCATGGAATGGCCAAACAGTACACTGACACCTGGATGATTGACTAGAAAGAAATAATGCTGGAAGTGCAGAGGCGTAGTAACCATTAAGAAGGGTAATACTGGAATAAAGTATTTCAAATGAAGCTGACAGTTGGCCTAATGCTCTGAACTCAATGTTTGTGCTGTGTTGTGATCAATGTAACAAGAGAGTTTAAGTTAGTTATGAAGTAGAAGGTACATCCTTCTTGATTTCAGGGACAGTGGTCTTGATGGTACTGAGCAGCACCTAGTCAGAGCTTTGCTGAATCCAGTGTCGGACAGCATACTCCTTGGTCCTTTTAGCTATCAGTGAGGTGTCTCCAGAGCCCAGAGGAGAATTCGAGCAGAGGAGTCCTTTCCTGCCGCCATCACGCCAGATAAGCTAACTTGGCCAGCTGAGCTCAACATTATGTCCCCTCATCTTGAACTGACTTTGTAAAATTAACATTAAGAGGGGAATTTACTTGTCTTAAAATCAGGAACTGTGAACATCTCCAATACTAGTCCCTAAAGACAAACTATTGAAGTCATGATGACAAATACCAACAGAGCTTGAACAAAACAAAACCAGTATTACCTCATTTTACTACTACACAACTGACACACATAGAACATTTGTAATAATATATGTCACTACAATATTCATACTAAATACATTCTGTACATTTTTTTTTTTTTTTTTTTTTTTTTTGCGTTCGCCCGCTAATACTCGAGGCGAAATCTCAGGTTATTATTTTATGTCTAACCTGACATTGATTTTACGTGAGTATCCCTTTATTTCTTGTACAGAGACAGGTGTCCCTCGCCATTCAGGCAAATACTCGCCGATTTCGGAGGTACCCATTGCAGCTGGGTCGGCTCAGGAGCCGCCAGTCCCTGGTCGACGACACTCCTTCAAATGTACTCGCCAGGTCTCGAGTTAATCCAGTCCAAATCCCGGTCGACGAAAAATCCTCAAATGCCGTCGCCCGGGTTTGATCCTGTATCACCCGGTCGCCAGAGCGGTGTTGTAACCACTACGCTAGCGCGGCTCCCATTCTGTACATAACTTGTAATTTAAATTGATTGTGATTCCTGGTTCCCTTGTAGTTGAATCAGGACACATATTCATTCATGCCAGTAATGAATACATATTGTTATTTGAAAGTTTATCAGTGACTCTTTTAAGATATCTTTGTAGAGTGTTATATGTATGTGAGTGTCACAGTGTTGTCAAGAGTAGTGGATTAAATTAAATTGTTTATCTGTCTGTTGTTGTGACTTACACTTCATCATACACATACCCTAGACACATAACGTAGCATCACACTATTCCAGAATAATTCTGACTGAGATATAGAGATATGTGGTAGCAAGTAAGGTTATCTATAATACACTACTCTTAATAGATATAGATACCTTCACAGCTGATCTCAGTCAGTACACTAAGTCCCCTATAAATATTTATAACATCCCACTTCACCACATATATTGGGGTCTCGCTCTTGGGATTTTGAATCTTTCCCTATTAAAAATATTGGGGGTAATTCACTTCAGGGAATATAAGAATTAAAAGGTATCCTTGGGTGGAATTAAATAAGGTTGAGCTCACGGTGCCTGTGTTGTCCATTAGAGATTGAATTGTTGGTTAGACATTGTATAAATTTACATAATAGACAATGGCGGACCTGGCCAAATTTCGATCTGCTGCGGTTCAGACTGCAAAAGAGTTAGGATTAGATGGGCAAGCTATGGTTGCCTATGTCACGACGGAATGTGACAAATTTATTGAACGTGAAGAAAGAAGGTTTGAAGCCGAAAGAAAGTTAGAGGCTGACAAGGAAATTAAGAAGTTACAGTTTGAGGCTGAGGCTGAGACTAAGAGGTTGCAAGCTGAGGCTGAGACTAAGAGGTTGCAGATTGAGGCTGACAAAGAGGCAAAAGCATTGGAAGCCGAGGAAAGAAGACAGGCTGCAGAAAGAGAAGAGAAGAAATTAGCTGCAGAAAGGGAAGAGAAGAGATTAGCTGCAGAAAGGGAAGCAGAAAAGGAGGAGAAGAGATTACAAAGGGAACATGAGTTACGACTAAGGGAGTTTGAGTTTCAAGGCCATGCTCCTGAAAATGGTGCCAGTCCCTTTGCCTCTGATGCTACGGTTACTCAAGGAGCCTCAACCTCAGCTATGAACTTTCATTTAGATCATTTTGTTGAGAAAGACGATGATATTGAGAGCTATATAAATAGGTATGAGCTATTAGCTACCACGTATGGGTTAGAGAGAGAAAGGTGGAGCTTAAAGTTATCTCAGGGACTTCGTGGGGCAGCTTATGAAGTTTTTGCAAAAATGAGCAGAGGTGATCAGGAAAATTATGACATGCTAAAGCAGGCTCTTTTGTTAAGGTATGAAAAGAATGCAGAGTTTTACAGGAAAAAATTTAGGAATGCTAAACTACTGTCAGGTGAAACCTATCACCAGTTCTCTGCACGAATAGAGACATACTTGGAGAAATGGACTTCTCTGGGGAAAACCCAAGATCTTAAGGAAATGGTCCTTATAGAGCAATTAAGAGAGTCCATGGCTCCAGACCTGAGAAAGTTTCTCATGGAACAAGGTGCAGAGAGGCTGGGTGAGTTGCTAAATGTTGCTGAAAGGTATCAAGCAGCTCAAGCAGAGGTAACAGGTAATAAAAAGAAACAGGTGGATAACTTTAGGGCACCACAGAACTTTAATAAAATTGATCCTAGGGATCAAAATAAAGGTAAGCACCAATTTGATAGGCCACGGTATGACAATAAAAATAAATTCCCACAATTCGATGAAAGGAAATATGATGAAAGAAAATCTTTCAACCAAGGAAAAAGGTGGTGTAAGAATTGTCAGATGGACAATCATGACACTGACCGTTGCAGAAGGAAACCTGTGTATATGGCAACCCTTCAGGTCAGGTCGACCTCAAGACAGGAGGAGGATATTATGTTAGATACCACTCCAGAAGAGATGAGGAAGGCACAGGCTGGGGATAAAACACTCAAGCCTTGTTTCAGAAAATTGTCAACTTGTCATACAACTCCAGGCAAGGGAGATTTTTACATGAAAAACAAGTTGATGTATAGGAAGGCCGGAACTAGATCCCATGGTCACGGACAGCTGGTTCTTCCAAAAAGATACAGGACAGAATTAATAAGGAGCCTACATGTGAAACCAGATGGGGACCATGAGAAAATAGGTACCATCATTCAAAAGGTGGCTCACAATTATTATTGGCCCAAAGCAAGATGGGACATTGAGAATTTTGTAGAAAGGTGTAGCATAGCACACGAGGGAACACCCACAAGTGGGAACATGGATCAGGACCTGGACACGCCACGAGGCAAAATTAGGCCTGATAATAAAAAGAAAAATAGATTTGATAAAGTGGACCAAATGGAATGGGAAGCCCCTTTTCACGGACAAGCTTCACTTAACTGTTTTACAATGGCCACTATGCGGAGAAGGCAAAAAGATGTCTTACCCCAGGATAAGCCGACAATCCCTCAATCGGACTTAAACAAACTGGAGGAAGAAGATGTAGAGAGGAAATCTCTCATCAAGAATTTTAAGAGGGGAGAAAGCCCCAAGACAAGAAAAATTGGTAGCGGTCGTTTTGTGAATGATAACTCTGGGAGGAAAAATCATCACTATAAAGCTTCAAGTGGAAGAGACCATACCGGTGCATGGACAAATAGGTCCACACAATTAAAGGTCCATATGTAGCTTTGTTAAGAACGTGGACTGATGAAAAGGCAGAGGAAAACATTACATCTTCATACCAATATGTGAATGAGCTGACCACTCGATTAAAAACTGGCTGGAAACTTGCCAATGAAAATTTGAAACAAGCCAGGAAGAAACATGCTGCCTATTATAACAGGAAGGCGAAAGACAGAAATTTGGCTGTGGGAGAGAAAGTACTACTTCTTTTGCCTGAGAGTCAGAATAAGTTACAAATTGGATGGCAGGGTCCATATACAGTTTTAGAGAAGGTGTCTAGAACAAATTATAAGATAGATAAGAAGGGGAAAGAAAAAATCTATCATGTGAATCTCCTGAAGAAATATTTGGAAAGAGAACATCAGGAAGAGACACACTTGTTGACCTTGTCCATCGCCATGGAGATGAAAAAGGAACCACTTTCATCATTTGAATATCCATTACACCCCTGTGAGACAGCAGCACAGGTGAAAATCAGTACACATTTAACGAAAACTCAGAAAGAGAGAGTGCAACAGGTTCTAAATAATCATGCAGAGGTGTTAACAGACCGACCAGGGCATACAAACCTATTGGAATATGATATGAAACTGATAGACCCCACACCTGTCTGTATGAAACCATATTCGATTCCGTTTGCTAAGGAGAAAGCTTTGAAGGAAGAGATAGACTATCTGTTGAAGGAAGGAATTATTTCGCACAGTGAGTCTTCGTATAGTTCCGGTGTTGTACTCTTAAGGAAGCCCTCTGGAGAACATAGACTCTGTATAGATTACAGGAGACTGAATGCTATTACAGAAGGACAGGTGGATCCATTGCCGGATACAAATCAGCTGTTTGCCAGACTAAATAAAACTAAATATTTCTCAAAAGTGGATCTGAGTAAAGGATACTATCAGATTCCAGTAAAGCCTGAGGTTAGACCATACCTAGCTTTTAGTACCTCAGAAGGACACTATGAGTTTAATAGATTGCCATTTGGATTGAAGAATGCGCCTAGTGTCTTCTCTAGAATGATGAGAAAATTATTGGATCCTCTGAATAACACTGACAAACAACATTTTTCTTTCTTATATAAGAATAAGTGTTCTTAGGTCAGTTTCTTACGCTGATTTCAAATTTGAAATCCGTTTATCTCTATCACGTCGGGTTCTTAAGATATTTGTGAATAAATATATTTTTTGGAAACCGTTACTTGCTCTGTTTCATTTTTACTATATAACTTTTTAAAAATTAATAAAATGCAAAATAATTCTACTTTTTATACTGCTAAAAGATGCATGACATATGTTACGTTATATTTCAAATAGTTACTGTATTTTGAAATAATTCCGAGTGAAATATGGCTTCTAGAAGTTGTAGAAATTCGGCTGATCTGTTCTGTTACGTGTGCGGATATTTTACCGATCGTGTTAACCAGAAAAAACTTTACACCATTGCTAAAGAAAGCATATGAACTTTATTTCGATTCGAAAGTTGATGATGCAAATAAATCTTGGAAGCCAAATGCAGTTTGTTCGACTTGTGCAAATACATTGGCAGGTTGGTTACGAAAATCGCCGAAGCATAAGTTGATGCCTTTTGGAGTGCCAGTAATATGGCGTGAACCGACAAATCACACTACTGATTGTTACTTCTGCTTGACAAATATCTATGGTTTCACTTTTAAAACTAGAAAGTCTGTGGTTTATCCAAATATTGAATCGGTTTCGAAACCAGTGCCTCGTGATCCAATCATGTGTCCGATCCCAGTTCCACCAGAACAATATCCGTTGGACGTGAATGAACCATCAGAAAGTGATAGTTTACCTGCTTTAGAAACTAATTCTGACTCGGATTATATACCGGTGAATGATGGTGTTCACTTAATTAACCATTCAGAACTTTCAGATCTAATACATGATCTCGCTGTCACCAAAGGACAAGCGGAATTACTCGGTTCGCGACTCAAAGAATGGAATCTTTTAGCGCCCAATACTCCGATATCTAAATTTCGTCATAGACACAGAGAACTTGTTCAATACTTTGAGATGGATGATGACATTTGCTATTGCAAAGATGTAAAAGGTCTAATGGTGCACCTCGGTCATGAGCACATAGTCAACGAATGGCGACTTTTCATCGACTCTTCCAAGACTAGTCTAAAAGCCGTGTTATTGCATAATAGAAATTTATTTTCATCAATTCCAGTCGCCTACTCTGTTCATATGAAAGAAACTTATGACAATATGGCTATACTTTTGGCAAAAATAAAGTACAGTGACTACCAATGGCGGATTTGTGGAGACCTAAAGGTCATTGCAATTCTCACGGGCATGCAGACTGGGTATACTAAATTTTGTTGCTTCCTATGTGAATGGGACAGCCGCAACAGACAGGAACATTATGCAAGAAAGGTGTGGCCTATCAGGGATCGTATGCAGCTCGGGCATAAAAATGTAATACACGAGCCATTAGTTAACAAAGACAGCATCATTTTACCACCGTTACATATAAAGTTGGGGCTCATGAAGAATTTCGTAAAAGCGTTAGATAAAACGAGCAAAGCTTTCACTTATCTTCGAGAAAAGTTTCCGCAAATTAGCGATGCAAAGATAAAGGAAGGTATCTTTGTAGGACCTCAGATTAGGAAAGTTATTGCAGACAAACAATTCGAGAACTTGTTACATGGTAGTGAACTTCGCACATGGATGGCATTCAAATCGATCGTCGATAACTTTCTGGGAAATCACAAATCTGTCGACTATGTGCATATTGTTAAGCAGTGCATAGATGCATACAGAATTATGGGCTGTAACATGTCCCTCAAAATCCATTTGCTCAATTCGCATCTTGACTTTTTCCCTGACAACCTTGGCGAAGTCAGCGATGAACATGGAGAACGATTCCATCAAGATATCGCCGTAATGGAGTCACGTTATCAAGGACGGTGGAGTGTGACCATGCTTGCCGATTATTGTTGGATGCTTCATCGCGATGTACCACTTGCCATTCACCGACGAAAGTCGACTGCAAAGAAATTCAAGCCTACATAACTGTTATACTTCTTGTACAAATGATGTTGTAATACTGTATGCGTTGTTAAAAAACTTCAATTGCGTATTTCTATAGATCCCGACCTGATAGAGAAAAACGGTTTGCAGATTTAAAAACAGCGCATTAAAATTGACCAGAAAAACATAGAAATGTTAGAGAAAGAAAAAAAAAGTTTTTTTTTTGTTAGTCAGTGTAATCCCTGTATAACAAATTTTATGGATGATATCCTTATAGCAACAGAAACATTTGAGGAACACATTGACTCTCTGAACATGCTGTTTGATCGACTTAGGGAGGCAAATTTAACAGCCCGACCAACCAAATGTTTCGTTGGATGTAAAGAATTGGAATTTTTGGGACACACAGTTTATCAGGGAAACATGACCCCTGACCCAAAGAATTTAGAGAAACTACAGAAAGCCCCGAGACCACAAACCAAGAAGGACGTGAGATCCTTTGTCTCATTATGTGGTTTCTACCAGAAGTATATCAAGAACTTTAATTCCATATGTGCACCGTTAACTGAATTGACACGTAAAGGACTTCCAGATCGCATTACATGGACACCACAATGTGAAATGACTTACCAAGAATTGAAGGAAAAGCTCACAAGTAAACCCATTTTGAAATTACCTGACTTAAGTCAAGAATTCATAGTAAGGACGGATGCAAGTAATATTGGGTTAGGTGCAACTCTACTACAGAAATCAGATGCATTGGATGGGGAATTAAGCCCAGTGGCATATGCTAGCAGAAAGTTGAATAAAGCTGAAATCAACTACTCAACTAGCGAAAAAGAATGTCTTGCAAAAATATGGGCAATAAAGAAATTCAATATTTATCTATATGGGAAGGCATTTAAGTTGCAAACAGATCACAAACCTTTATCGTTTCTAGCACAGGCTAAGCATGAGAACTCCAGGTTACTCCGATGGTCTTTACTTTTGGCTCCATATAATTTTAGCATCGAGTATATATCTGGAAAAACCAATTTGGGAGCGGATTTTTTAAGCCGCCATCCGTGTGATGAGAATCACCGTAAACCCCAGAAATAATAATAAATTTCTCTATGTGTATATAGAATAAAGGACTGACATATAATGTCTGTTTTAAGAGGGGAGGTGTCATGGAATATTCTAATCCACATATATAAATTATCAATTAAATATAAAGCCTAATAAATACATATAATAAAGAAAAGAGCAATGGTAAAATGACAGTGCTGTCACAAAGAATGTACTCGAAATCCCCCTTGTTTTCTGCTTCGTCTGCAAATTGTAACGCTTTCACGTTGATAGTAAAAGCTTACTGTATTATACCCGCTTTCTTCAATGAAACGTGTGCTGTATTTCTTGGAAAAACATTAAGAGGCAGACTGCGTAATGACCTAAATTTTAAATTCCATTCATGTCTTTTTCTACATTACGTTACCAAAACGAACGAACAGATGGACAAAAGGATAGCGAGAAGGGAGAGGCAGAAAGCCGAACATTAAACACGCGTCGCGCGATACACAATTACTACTATCACGCGTGTTAGGCTACAAGCACTAACTTTTTTTTTCAGACGGACAGTGATAAAATACACTACCCTTCCCCAGAGTTAGGTTTTAAAATCATAAAAAACGCTTATTAGGAAAGATAACAATAGATGGGTTTACGGTTGAAAACATAACAGTACCCAGACAGCATATCTTCGAAACAGGAGGTAGAAAATACATATTTTGAACGCAGCCACGTAGCTCTTTTAAAGTGGGAAAATTGGGTTCCTTAGGGCTTGCTGACAAATAATATGTAAAACGTTACGCCAATAGTCCAGGAATTAATAAATTATACCCAAAATAAAATAGTGAGGATGCCTGACAGCATGAAATCATTTCTGCTCATAAAATTTTTTATAACGTGTTTGAAAAAAACCTTACGTTACATAAATAGCCTACCATGTAAACTCCAAATTGATTGGAGCGCAACAAATGAAAGCCTAACCACGATTGGTCGAACTATAAATACTATCTTTCGTTGTTAGGGGAAACGGGAAAAGGTAACATTTTTTCAAACACTTGTCGAAACGTGGCTCATTGGCCAGTCTCGCTGATATACACATTTGGGAGCGTTAGTTCGAGACCACTTGTTTAAATGATCTTGATAAAGCAACAGTGCGTTGAAGCCAGCTCATAATTGTGTTAAATAAAAGCCTGGAACATAGGCAGATGGAAATTTGTGCCAGTTTGTGCCAGAATTCATTGCTAATCAACGTATCTGTGTTTATTCGTATGAATTGTGGTAAGCTTGAACCATTCAATATCTTTTAATGAAAATTGAATGTGAATTGTTGATTTATGCCTGTATATATATGTGTAGTTCAGTGGCAAACGTGAGGTAAAGCCTGTAATGCTCCAGCCTGAACAGAGGGTGTCGGAGAGAAGTAAAACGGCATGGAATGGCCAAACAGTACACTGACACCTGGATGATTGACTAGAAAGAAATAATGCTGGAAGTGCAGAGGCGTAGTAACCATTAAGAAGGGTAATACTGGAATAAAGTATTTCAAATGAAGCTGACAGTTGGCCTAATGCTCTGAACTCAATGTTTGTGCTGTGTTGTGATCAATGTAACAAGAGAGTTTAAGTTAGTTATGAAGTAGAAGGTACATCCTTCTTGATTTCAGGGACAGTGGTCTTGATGGTACTGAGCAGCACCTAGTCAGAGCTTTGCTGAATCCAGTGTCGGACAGCATACTCCTTGGTCCTTTTAGCTATCAGTGAGGTGTCTCCAGAGCCCAGAGGAGAATTCGAGCAGAGGAGTCCTTTCCTGCCGCCATCACGCCAGATAAGCTAACTTGGCCAGCTGAGCTCAACATTATGTCCCCTCATCTTGAACTGACTTTGTAAAATTAACATTAAGAGGGGAATTTACTTGTCTTAAAATCAGGAACTGTGAACATCTCCAATACTAGTCCCTAAAGACAAACTATTGAAGTCATGATGACAAATACCAACAGAGCTTGAACAAAACAAAACCAGTATTACCTCATTTTACTACTACACAACTGACACACATAGAACATTTGTAATAATATATGTCACTACAATATTCATACTAAATACATTCTGTACATAACTTGTAATTTAAATTGATTGTGATTCCTGGTTCCCTTGTAGTTGAATCAGGACACATATTCATTCATGCCAGTAATGAATACATATTGTTATTTGAAAGTTTATCAGTGACTCTTTTAAGATATCTTTGTAGAGTGTTATATGTATGTGAGTGTCACAGTGTTGTCAAGAGTAGTGGATTAAATTAAATTGTTTATCTGTCTGTTGTTGTGACTTACACTTCATCATACACATACCCTAGACACATAACGTAGCATCACACTATTCCAGAATAATTCTGACTGAGATATAGAGATATGTGGTAGCAAGTAAGGTTATCTATAATACACTACTCTTAATAGATATAGATACCTTCACAGCTGATCTCAGTCAGTACACTAAGTCCCCTATAAATATTTATAACATCCCACTTCACCACAGTCCTTCTCGAAACATTCGTGCCCAGTATTTCACTGTAGTCTTAGACACACTTTTGTCACCATACAATGCTTTCATTCGGCGATGAATGTTGACTGGTCGACATCCTTCGGCTGTTAGGAACTGAATCACCGCTCGTTGATCGACCTTGGACGGATTCCTTATAACACCGGCCATTATTTTAACGGTCTGCAGCACAACCAATGAATACTAGGAGAATGAACACTTACACATTTGTACATTCGTATGTGTTTATTACGTCAGATGTGACGTCATCATGCTCCTCCTACGAATGTCCACTTGGCACAGCACGGTCGGGTTTCATTTGAACACGCCTCGTATAAATGGCGTGGAATGTATGTTAACAGTATTGAAGTGGGTCGAAGATTGCTATAAGAAAACAGTAATGATAGCGTGGGTCGAAGACTGTAATAAGGATATATATTTAAGATTGTTTGTCTGGAAAAGATGTTTGTTGAAAAGTGTGACTAGGGCATAAATCAGGTGATGTGGATGAGGTGAGGAAGGGAACGTACCGATGTGATATGAGTCAGATGTTAAAAGAAAATGTGAAACGATAGAGAGTTGTGAGGAAGGAAGATGCTGGTGTTATAAATTTGAACCAGTCATGATAAACATAATGACATCTGAGATGCCATGTATTTACCTCAAGTAAAACACAGCTGAAAAAATACTATATGGATTCTGATTTTAGGTACAAGCAAAAAGTAGAACTTAGAATGATTACTTACGTTGTTGAATTTATAGATGAGGGGAAAAAATGCAGGAAGAAACAACCAAATGTCCCACACTTTCTTAACATTTAAGATCAGGGCATGGGGAGTAGGGACAATTGCGCGTGCGTTTTATTTAATGTTTATTAATGTGAAAGTATAAAAGCAAATGTTACGTTGTTAAACTTTCTCCTTTCTAGGCAAGAAATCACAGCGTGCTTGTCTCGATGACCAAATATAAAATGTTCCAGCTTGACTTGTGCACTATACTTCTGCTACTTTTTATATGGACGGGTAAATATTTTGATAGAGTTAACTGTTGCTTTAAAGTGACAAATGTCGAGGTGTTGTCACGTGCTGGTCTCCAAAACACGAATACAGTGCTTAGACAGCGCAGACTACGCTGGCTTGGCCATGTCCGCCGCATGGAAGATGGTCGCATCCCGAAAGATATCTTCTACGGACAACTGGCGGATGGCAAAAGAACAGACGGGCGACCGCAGCTGAGATTCAAAGATATGTGCAAGAGAGACAGGGGGGCATAAGACATAAATGAAGCCCCTGGGAGGATGAAGCTGCCGATCGCACCAAGTAGCGATGTTACCTATGGAGCCACCTCAGATTGGGCGAAAAGAAGCTCTCATGGCAAGCAGAAGAGAGGAGAAAACGTTAAAAGGAACAATAGGAAAATAAACAGCCGAGGACTGTCACCTTAGGGGCGCATTCCCATAGTCAGTCATGATTGAAGAGGCTTGTTACACCTCTTTTTGCACACCGCAATGTATTCATTATTTTGAAACGCTGCGGTGCTCATCAGGAGGGTTGCTAGAATAGAATGTCATGAAATTAGTGTATGTTTTGTGTTGTTGTGACCGAGAGCAAGATTTGGTTAAGTCCGTACGAAGAATGCAGGTAGTGAACAGGACTGGAAATACTGAAGATTTGGGCAGTTGGTGTGGGAAAGTGTTGCCAGCCGGAGGGGCTGCGCCATGTGTATTTTTCTTGATGTTCTTATATTCGCCAGTGTGTCTGCATACAGGGAAGGTGTTTATTCATAGGTATGTCAGCTGTTTATTATTAACCAGGAAGTATTTTTTCGATGTTGTACGGTTGAGTAATAGATAATCATATCGCAGACCATTATCAGACAGACTTTTCGAAAAGGTGACGAAAGCACCATTACTGCTGTGTTTATGCAGACGTGAACGTTAGTGGTCCTGTATGGTTGGCCTTATAAACTAGATGATCATGAATCTGTAATCGTGAATGCAGTCACGTAATGTTTTTATTTGTTAATAGGCAGTGGGAGAGGAAGTTGGTCATCCCACCTCACGAAACTGGACCTAGTATATCGAAGACTCAAACACTTCACTCCCTTACGGAAGAATCTGCTACGGGACTACCTGTTTTTCTTAGATTGTCAACTATTCCCTCCAGCTCACCGTGCAACAAAACTCCTGACAACAAAACTCCTGACAACAAAACTCCTGACAACAAAACTCCTGACAACAAAACTCCTGACAACAAAACATGCCAAGTCCTGTTCCATGTAATCCTTTCAAGCTCTTTCCATATCTTCTATATCCTTGTAATATCTGTCTCCAGTTGTCTTCTCCGTCATTTTTTTTTTGGTCTCTATTTCTCTTACTCTGTGGATTCCTTAATAGGGAGTGCCTTGTCATTTTATCAGCTGGTTTTCTTAACTTCATGTGTGTCATATATAACTGCAGTGTCTTCTCCTCATCGCCTGGTCCACTGGTGTTTGTCTATTTCTTTTCATACGTTCCCTCTTGGTTATCTTGTCTTACCAGTTCAATCCTTCTATTCTACTCAAGCACACCAGTTATGACAGTACGTATCTTCCTTATCCCTCTATGTTTCAGAGCCATGCAGTAGGACTGACTTGATATTTGAGTTCAACATTCTTAGTAAGTTACTGAAATGACATGTAATATTTGTGCTGATATGAAATTTTTAAGTATTTACCGAGTAAATGGTAAATGCACGGATTATTATTATTATTTTTTATTTTTTTATTTTACAGTGTTACACAATTAGATTCATGTTTTATATCCTAGTTTAAAGCTATATTATTGATCACGTGTCTGGCAGCAATTCTCATAAGCAGAACTATTTAATTAATCTCATCCTAGTCATGAATTAGTTTACAGGAACGACGTGTGCCGTGCGACACGATGGCACGTATAGAGAATGTGTAAGATTATAAAAACAACTGTGATAGTTCCTTGTCATGGAGTGATTTTGAAGGAGAAAGTGTAAGACCTGAAGGAAGAATAAAAGATAATATATAAAGGAAAATCTTCCAGACTGCAGGTTGAATGCACTGTCCCTCCTCGGGAAATAGTCCACTAGAAAATCTTTCTTAAAAAGAGAATTCTTGTGACACTAAACAGGATATTCTCTAGGCGATAAATTCTTTATCTAAAATCCCACAAAGGACTATGTATAGTACATATAGTTGGATAAGAGATTTGACTCTAGAATCCTAGAGCAGAGACTCCGACGCCTAGCTGAGCCACAATTGGATGAGGTCCAGTGCGGATTCCGAGCAAACCGAAGTACTCAAGACCTAATCTTCACACTCAGACAGCTGAGTGAAAAGGCCCTTGAGTATAAGAGTGAGATCCATCTTTGTTTCATACATCTGGAAAAGGCATTTGACAGGGTCCCCTGGGGCAAACTTTGGGACTGTTTAGCAAGGAAGAACATTCCAACACCTCTGATTCATGCTATACAGAGCTTCTACAAGTCTTGCAGAAATTATGTGAGGACAGCAAACCATAAGTCAGAAGAGTTCAGGACCACCACTGGTGTAAGACAAGATGATATCATGTCACGTTATCTTTTCATACTCCTCATGGACGATGTTATCAAGTCATGTAAGGAGAGAACAAGAAAGTATTCAGTGGGGTACTGGAAGATGAGACAGGTATGTATTTCAGAGCTGGCATTTGCTGATGATGTTGCCCTGATTGCTAAATCAGAGGCACATCTCCAATCCAACCTGCAAGTCTGGAAGGAAGAGCTGGAGAAGAGAGGGATGGTCATACGTAGCTCTAAAATCCATGGTGATATCACGAGAAGAAAGAAGACATCAGATTAAGCTGGGAGAACAGGTCCTGGAGCAGGTCGACCACTTTAAATATCTCGGAGCTATTATAGACCGAAAGGGAGGCATCAAAGAAGAGTTGGCCACTCGAAAAGCAGCAGCTGGGAGACTTTTTCAGGCCATAAATCGAGGATTCCTCAGCAAGAGAGAGGTTGGTAAGAAAACGAAGATGGCTGTATACCGCTCCACCCATGTCCCAGTCTTCGCATATGGATGCGAGTCATGGGCAATGACTACAACCCATAAAAGCCAGATCCAAACCTCAGAAATGAGGTTTCTGAGGAAGGTGGTTGAAGAAACAAGAAGAGACATGGTCCGCAACCAGACGATACGTCAAGGCCTAAAATCCCACCCCTTGCAGACCCAAGTAGAACAGTCCCAACTAAGATGGTTTGGCCATGTCTGCAGAATGGGAGAAGATCGGCTACTACGACAAGCATGGGAAACAAAGAGCCAGGTATCCAGACCCCCAGGACGACCCAGAGTCCGTTGGGAGGACAACATTAGACAATCTTTGAAGGACCGAGGACTAGAATGGAACCAGGCCAGGAGGAAGACAGCCGATAGGATAGTCTGGCGCTCTCTCTTCCAAACCTCTACACCTCATGGTAGAAGAGGAACGACTAAGTAAGGATAAGAGATTTGGTGCCCGGCCACATTAAAAATATCCTGACCCAATAGTGTCTATTAATTATGGCTCTGCCCCCAGGGTGTAGATTTTCCCCGAAAGTCCCTGGATTTTCATATATATTTGCAGTGAATTCTATTCTGTGCAAAACGGTAAAATATAATTGTGTAAAGTGATCAGTGGTCTAGTTCATTCTATTTCACTGGATTTTGTGTTAATTTAAATCTATTAAATTAAACCATCTCAATAGTTCCAGTTGTAAATGTAATGATATATCTATTATATTATTTCAAAAGATAATAGATGCTTAAATGCTTAAATTAACTTTTAAAAGTCGCGAAGGAATTTATAACTAATTTAGTTAAGTCATATATATAGTTTTAACCATTTAAACTCGCGAAGTGTCTTCTTAAATATATAATTAAATACGTGAGTGTATATTATAGTCTTAACGGGAAATTCATCGCACTTTAGAATGTTATTTGATTTTTTGGTATATTACATGTTTTTTCCTTTCATACAGAGTTATCGTAACCTGCGATCCCAGCAATAAAGAAATCATCTTAAAACTTCCAGACATATTGATGAAACATTTTAAATTTAATCTTGTGGCGGTTCGATGCGGCCTAGCTATCATAATTACATGAAAGAAAGCCTACCCAAGAATATTTAAAAAGAAACCATCAAATTAAATTACAATCTGTAAGATAAACTGGAAGAATAACAGTGCCATTAGCGATATTTTATTTACTGCCCTACTGTGAGAGAGTACATATTTACCTGAACTGTGACTGGGCCTAGTTTTTCCTCACTAGATTTAAAACCTACCGGTCAGTTGCTATCATCACGCCTTGAAGGAATTTTACCTCCAGAAGCGAAATTAAAGAGACCACTCCATCCTCACCCCTGTGGTGAATTGTGTCAGTGCCATCGCATAGACTCCTTTTTATATAATAAAACACAAGAACTCTTAGGCTTCAAGTCCGGCGATAAGTGGGAATATTTGCTATCAGCAAACCTCGCTACATCTGGGGCGGGACATCGAAGTACCAGACACTTTCATATGTCAAGAGTGTAATTGCTGTTTATATAATTCTATGGATTGTCTGATGCTGCAATCGGTAAGTGTGTGTGAGTATATGAGTGTGGATCCTCACGCGCGTGCATGAATGACAGGAGATTTAATTTTTGAAAACCATTTGTTAGCTTGCCTACCGGGTAATACCTTTTTTGTATACCCTGCATTGTTCCTTTAAGTGGGATATTTTGTTAACTCTGTTTACCCCCCCCCCCCCCCTTTCCTTTTCATTTGCTTAGTAAAGGGAAGAACAATTGGGAATAACAGGATTTTTGTCTACCATCCATACCTAATATTGTAACACCTCTTTCAGAGTAATTAAATTCACTGTTGGGTTACATTACCTATGTTCCTGATAACTATCTATCTTTGGACTGGGTTTATCTTTGTCTAATACAAGCAGGAAGGGCTTAGTCGATACCAATCTTCTTCACCCCCCCCCCTCACCTTGTTATTTGTATTTTTTGTACTTATAATATTTTTTCAGTAACACATGATAGTTGTTGTGATTGTTTTAAATGATAATAAACCTCATAAACTTATTTAGTACTGTGTTGGAATACCGAAAGCCCAAAATTTCCCCTATCTGCTTAATATAGTTTGTATTCACGTGCGTCTGTGTGTTTGAAGCACCAAATCGGTGTAAGCGCAGGTGTGTGTCTGGAAACTGGCAAATAATTGTTTGACCAGGAGAGTGAAGAGAAGATTGAGAGGAACGATTTGTCGTAAATAAGTCTGTCCGTACTCTCCCCAGCACTCTGTGAAGCAACTATTTACTCTCTACCTTTCTATCACTGAGCTTTTCACCACCATTCTCCACTCTAAACAGGATCACTATTTCTAAGACTCTTTCTCTCAAAATAAATTTACTACACACACACACATATATATATATATATATATATATATATATATATATATATATATATATATATATATATATATATATATATATATATATATATACACACACACACATATATTGAACCATAGAACCATATTTAGACAATAAATAGTCATTGTTGTGCGTGTGTGAATTTACCACAGAGTTGAGTGAATTTATCACTAGTGCTGTATGTCTATTTGTCGAGTGGTACATATATGTTAGGTAAAGGGAAAAAAAGGAACCCGTTACACGCCCATTGAGGCATATTGGGAATATGGTGTTAGGCCCATATTATCTTGACCGTCGGCACACTAGGGGTGATGTGATCGGCATCACGCCGGCCGCCTTAACCTTTCCAGAGTTGCTCTGATACCCATTTGGGGCTGGGTCGACCCAGGAGCCGTTTATGGCCTAAAAAATTCCCGCCTCATCTGGGGATCGAACCATAGACCACTGCGCTAGGAAGCCAGTGCACTAACCACTATGCTACCGCGGCTCCCTACATATATGTATCTGTTGTAATTCTTCCTTCGGGGAGTGGGGGCTTGTCGGTCTGAGATCACAGAGGGGACATTGTCGCAAGAGTTCTAAGAATTTCTTCTCATCGTCGTCCGGATTACTTCCTTAGAGAGGATTCGCTTTTTCTGTACCACCTCTGTATCTTATATAGGTGTCTCTGTCACGAGCCAGTTCGGAGGACCTACTTTATTTTATTCACTACTCTTTTAAAAGTCTGTTCGATTTAAACTTTGCTGCGACAGCAGTCTAATGTTGCTTCCAGTGGCATTTCACAAATTTTTTTAAAATTTTTCTCTTCCAGCACGAAGTCAGGTCACATCAACTGAAGAATCCTGTGCTGATAATTTCAAATGTACCAGAATTTACAGCCCAGTTTGCGGGGCTGACGGAAACACATATCCCAACTCGTGCATACTTTACGCACAGACTTGTGGAAAAGTCAAAGTAGTCTCCAAGGGAGTGTGTAAAAGTCTAGAGGACATTTAAAACACACCAGCACACAGGACTACACCGGTCAGCAGGTGCAGATGCTACAGTTGTTGTAACACTTTAAACTTTTAATCTGCCAGGAGACAAGTAAAATAATTCAGATCAAGCGATTGGATAATTAATCATTGTAAGCCCATAAGTGCATCCATCAGGATCACTTTACAATGCTTTTCATTCTCGTTATCCTATGGAGCGTGGAACTACAGCTGCTTCTGGCTCCATAGCAAAGCATTTATGGGCTCTTGCAACATTATTTATGTAGCAGCTTTTTAAACATGATGAAGGCACCAGCTTTATACAACACCTCTTATTAATCACCTCAAAAGTAGCTATCCTGATTTTACAAATGTGTGATATTCATCGAATTCTTGTGCAGTTCATTTTATGCATTTGAATAACTTGTAGACTAGAAAAGACAATAGCAAGCAAATGATGTTGCCAATTTGAAATAAAAAGATAGATTATAATGGGCACAGGTGTTGACGTGTGATCACTTCTGCGTGCTTGTTTACCAACATCTCCTGCAAGATACTTCAGAACAACACTAAGTATTTTTTTTCTTTGTCAGGCACGGCTGTTTCTAACCTAGCAAAGAGATCTGCAACAAATCCTAACCAAACAGAGAAATATGGAACAAGTGTTAAATTCACAGACAAATCTGCAACAAACGTTAACTTCACAGACAAAATCTGCTACTAAACTAAAATAGAAATCTGCAACTTAATCCTAACCTAAAAGAAAAATCTGCAATTAATGCTAACCTAACAGAGAAATCTGCAACTAATACTAACCTAACAGAGAAATCTGCAACTAATACTAACCTAACAGAGAAATCTACAACTAATACTAACCTAACAAATAAATCTGCAACTAATACTAGCCTAACAAAGAAATCTACAACTAGTACTTTACCTAACAAAGAAATCTGCAACTAATACTAACCTAACGGAGAAATCTGCAACTAATAATAACCTAACAGAGAAATCTGCAACTAATACTAACCTAACAGAGAAATCTACAACTAATACTAACCTAACAAATAAATCTGCAACTAATACTAACCTAACAGAGAAATCTGGAACAAATGTTAACTTCACAGACAAATCTGCAACAAATGTTAACTTCACAGCCAAATCTGCAACTAGTTCTAACCTAACAAAGAAATCTGCAACTAATACTAACCTAACAGAGAAATCTGCAACTAATACTAACCTAACAGAGAAGTATGCAACTAATACTAACCTAACAGAGAAGTCTGCAACAAACTTCACAGAGAAATCTGTTACAAATGAAACATTCAAGACCACTGTTGGGGAGAAGTAAACTACACAGAAAAGAAAGAGTTTGCGATTGCAATAGAATGTAGAATTTAACATACAACTTACGATTTCTTTAGCATGTAGTAATTAACAGAGAACTTTTAGTTTAGTTGAGCATTGTTCAACATAAAATACAATACTTAAAACAGTGACCATGATGCGGTAGATGAAAGAAAAACAGACTAACCTGTTAATTATGTTGCTTTAATGACGAATATAACTCGCGGCAATAGTGTTAGTAGTTGCAGCATTTCTCCCATGTAATTAGTCAAAACAACTGCCTCAGCCTTAATAGCACAAAGACAGAAGTAATGGCCGTCTCATGAAAAGGGCTTCCCCGGAATGCACTATCAAAGTAAATGGAACCGTTTTAAAACAAGTCAATAAATTCAAATACCTGGGAACATTAATAACAACGGATGAAAGGTGCATCTCAGAAGTGAAGAGTAGAACAGCTCAGGCAAAAACAGCATTCTATAAAATGAAGAGTATTTTATGCAACAGTCCTTTGTCAGTTGAAGTAAGAAAGAGAGTTCTTCGGTGTTACATATAACCAATCCTGACATATGGAAGTGAGTCATGGACAATTAGTAAACAATTAGTTAAGGTATTAGAGGCCACAGAGATGTGGTTTTACAGTAGAATGTTAAAAATACCATGGATAGCCAAAAAGAGTAATGAGGATGTCCTGAAAGAGGTCAATGAGCAAAGGAAACTTATTTCACAAGTTAGAAAGAAGCAGTCCACTTTTTGGGGGCATGTTATGAGAAGAGGAAAGTTGGAATATATCGTAACAACAGGTAAGATTGAAGGAAAAAGGGGGGAAGACAAAGAGAGCAAATACTGGACAGCTTGACATCGTGACATGGAAAGAAGTCAACAACAGAATTGATAGATAGTACTCAAGACAGGAAGTTGTGGAGAGGCATGATCTCCTACGCCACTAGGCACTTTATTTGAAGAAGAAGAATTAGGGATGATAATAGTGGTAATAATCTGGAAGTTGATGATAATAGTGGTAATAATCTGGAAGTTGATGATAATAGTAGTAATAATCTGGAAGTTGATGATAATAGTGGTAATAATCTGGAAGTTGATGATGATGGTGATTACGACGATGATCACGATGTCTTTTATGAACGTTGTGTCTCAACTATTCTGATATGGACTGCACTTTCCTTGTTAATACCGACAACCCTTAGATGCCACAAAATCTTGTTTTGTAAAATGCGGTTATCTCTCTTATATGGCACGCCGCCTAACAGTAACATAAGAAATGGTGGATCCGTTGAATTAGGAGTTGAATAGCTTCTCTTTATTGAACCTATATCTCCGGGTAAACAATAATCAACTCTACCTGTGACGCTTCTTGCATAAACAGTTGATGAAACTTGACGTCAGGCACAGCCGGATACTCTCCTGACTCTTTGTTGTAGAGAGTGAAACAATTATCATTAATATTACACGTCCGCTTGTGAAGAGAGAATAGGACTTATTAAGTTCACAACAAAGCATTCTGTATTGTGCCTTCCGTTGAAGCCATCTCCAAATCTACTTTTCCTTCTAAATCTGTCTGAAATGTGTTTTTACGTGTTACTCTATTTCTGTTACCTTGGGAATCCCAGAACACGGATTGCTTTGTAACGCTGTCAGCTAATTTTGTCAGTGCGTGTGATATCCAACTTGATTATCTTTTCCTCACCTGTTGTTCTACAGGTATTTGTCCGGTTCTTTCAATCAGTTCCAGAATGATGTTCTTAAAGTACTATTTTATTTCTGTCATTGCGGACAAGCAGACCCATTCATGAATGTCTGTCAACTCTTGTCTGTCAACTCTTGTCTGTCAACTCTTGTCTGTCAACTCTTGGCTGTGGTTTTTGATGGTGCCCTCCGTTTTTTCTAGTCATACAATAAGACTGCTTTGACATCAGATTCTCTCTCTCTCTTTCTCTCTCTCTCTCGTTCTCTCGCTCTGTGTGTGTGTGTGCGTGCGTGCCTGTGTGTGTGTATGTGTGTGTGTGTGTGTTTGTGTGTGACTTGATCTCTTCTCATTCCTACATTTTTCGTCGACAGGGATTTGGACTGGATTAACTCGAACCCTGGCGAGACCATTTGAAGAAGTGTCGTCGACCAGGGACTGGCGGCTCCTGAGCCGACCCAGCTCTAATGGGTACCTCCGAAATCGGCGAGTATCTGCCTGAATGGCGAGGGACACCACAAGGGAAAAAAAGGGATACTCACGTAAAAATCAGTCTCAGGTTAGACATACTAACCTGAGATTTCGCCTCGAGTAATAGCGGGCGTACGCAACAACAACAAAAAAAATAATAAAAATTCCCACATTTTTCCCACTGCAAAGAAAGCTCGCCATGACTTTGTATTATTATTTTAAAATGACAGTTCTTCCTCCAGCTGTGTTTATATTGCAACCAAGATGTATGTGTGAGTTTGTATGTTGTATATGTGGTTACCTAAAAGTATACAGGCTATCATTTTCTGCATGTAAAATAATCATCATCATCATGTTCCCTTGCGCTCCTTATGGAGCATGGAGCCTCCACTGTAGATGGTTCCCTTGCAGAAAACCTACACCAAGTATTTACATGCTCCTGCCACAGTGGTTTATGTGACAATTTGTATTACATGGTCAGGTTGTTAGTCCCATGCACAACCGTATAATAGTCGCCTTGTACGACATGCTTGAGGACACAGTAGTCCTATTATTTCTGTATGTCTTCAGAGACCCCAGGAAACTATACGGGAAATTTTAACCTAGATTCTTGAGCTGCTTAGTCCACTAAATGCCATTTCTTGTTGTTAATAGTGTTGTCTCCATTATCAGATGATACGGTAAAGCCTCAAACCCCAGCCACTGCAGACTCAAGTAGAACAGTCCCAGCTACGATTGTTTGGCCATGTCTGCAGAATGGAAGAAGATCGGCTACCACAAGTATGGAAAACTAAGAGCCAGGGATCCAGACCTTCAGGACGACCCAGAGTCCGCTGAGAGGACATTAGGCAATCTTTGAAGGACCGAGGACTAGATTTGAACCAGGCCAGAAGGAAGGCAGCCTAAAGGATAGTATGGCGCTCCCTCCTCCAAACCTTTACACCTCACGGTAGAATAGGGATGACAAAGTAAGTAAGTTTCCATAATCCAGTTATTCGTCAGTAAGACAAGAAATGATGACAATCTCTGCCGCACTCCAGTTCTTATATCAAGGGGTTCTGTAAGTTATCCATCATGAAGATGTCTGCATTTGATGTCTCCATTTGTTTTCCATTTTATTATTTAATGAGCTTATAGCAGAATTCATAATGCATCATCAGCTTTAACGTGATTTTCATTCTAAACTGTCGAATACCTTTTTTCATAGTCCGCAAATCCAGCGTAAAATGGTGAGTTAAGTTTAAAGCTCTGATAAACTACTAGCATCAGTGTAACTACGTAGTCTGTGCATGATCTGTTTCCTCGAGAACCTGCTTGTTCTTCTGTCAGTAGTTTGACTATGGGATTTTTTTCAGTCATGCCTCGGTCTTGTTTAATATAACTTTTCCTGGCAATGATAATAAAATTATTCTTCAGCAACGAGGACGTATACCCGTCAAAACAATGACGGGAGAAGAATTAAAGCAGACATCTTAAACTTGCAGCATCTTCAGCACACTTAGAAGACTAAGAAATAGGAATGCATACATAGAGCGTAATTTGACTAATTACATAACAGCTCTTTAACCACAACACTGTTTGTAAATGTAGGCTATCATTAACATTTTACATATTACAACTTATTTATGTCGGGCAACTGTTTAAGATGCAGTCGTCTTTCAGGTGGGTTAGGTGTCCAACTGCGTACACTTTAAGTAGGATCCTAGGACTTGGGGCATTACTCCTTTCTAATGTTAGAACTCACTAACAGTCCTATGGCCTGTCCTATACCGGGATCCTAAATATTACTCGTTCCTGGCTGTCTATGATTTCTTTTTGACAAAGAAGGAACGCAGTGAGGAAGTCTAATAATGCTGTAGATTTTAAACTGATATTCTTCTCCCACACACATGCCTCCCCGCGAGATTCTGTTGACATAAGTTCGATTAGTTTAATATTCAAATACCTAACCAACCGCAAGTAGGCGTCTGATTTAGGTAAGGGTTTCCCACATCCTCATGTTGTACATTACTACATGACAATATAAGATATTGCCCTTTACATGTTATTTTTGCCAAAATCGTTATATCACCCACCTGCCCTAATTATTACTGATAATCTGTTCCAATGTTGTTATAATTACATCGTTGTTTATTACAACAAGTCATCTGGGCGGAAGTGTTATATCATTGTCTGCATTAGTTGTTATCAAAATTGTTATTCTCCGACCGACGTCCCTGTCTTACCAAACAACCTGGCCTGGACATATTTATCGTTATATTTCCCATTGCCTGTCACAGGGTTAACCCGAAGATTAACCAGGGAGAGCTATCTGTGTGATGCCGGCTTTGTCAATGGCTCAGATTTGCCTGGCACCCGGTTGAAAATAGGCAGCAGGAGTGGAGAAGGTGAATATAAGACATTTGGGATCAGTTCCCCGCAGATAGTCCCAGTGATTCTGAATCTCATGACACTCTCACTCCTACCACTCTATCCCCCTCTCTATATTATAATGCTAACGAGCCCCCACCTCCCCTATTACACTGAGTGAACAGAAGAGGAAGAAAGGAAGAAATGTATGTCTCTTTCGCACACTTTCTTTCCTTCTCTATATAGGTAATTAACGTGTGTTGGTAATGCAAACACAACTACAACATTTATTGAATTACTGAAAGGTAACAACATTCAATTACAATAATACAAATGCAACTAGGACTGACATTAACTATACCTGTGAAAGAAGATAATAGTTTATGCAAATTACACAACTGAATCTTAAGACTATACTTTGCGATGATGAATTAAGCGAGTCCTAAATACTAACAAAAGGATATCTTGTTTCGGGTCTCTGACTGACTGTCAATAAAACTCTGGGTATTTGTATACACTGGACAAGTCTTTGTCTGCATTCAATAATACTGGACGGTCCACTTTATTTCGTCAGGTGTCGATGGCCTGTTCTTTTGTTCTTCACAAAGCGAGTGTTGACATTGCCACGAGCGTCTGAGGTGGCTTGTTCCTAGGTTGTGTTGAAGCAATGTTATGCGGTGGAGACTTCGTCTGATATGCAGATGTCCCTTTGTGGTGAAGATATTTTTCTCAGGTGGTGATGATGGTGAAATATGGTATATAGTTGAATTTGTTGGCGCATCAGTTTTACTGGGAGAATCTGTCCATTACTGCAGGTAATTTAGGATCTCGATAAATTTTGTAGGCACTGGGTTTACGAGATCGTCCGTCTGCTCTTGCAACTTCTGATCACGATTTCTCAAAGGCACTTGTGGTAACAGATCGTCCGTTTGCTCCTGCAACTTCTGATCATTTAATTCACGTAAACAGCTCTAAGTAATGCAGCAATCCTTCTGGGTATTTTCTGCTTACTTTTCTGTGTGAGTGGTTGATGACAGAAAGTCTCCTTCGCCGCCTGGCAAATTTCCTTTCTAAACCCACGTTGAGTATTGGTAGGTTTGTTGCCGTTAATTATCTGTGAGATGCGTGTCGTCGCAGTATCTCTGGTCGGCCCTACTCATTTAGCTTGTCCCGTGATTAACGCCAACAGGGTAGTAAGACGAAGGCTGAGTTATCTCAAATGGTCCCTGTCTCTACCACTGCGATGGATAAAATAACAAACCCTTATAAGTACCCCGTAATCTATTTTACGCCTGTAGTGTGTTCTTGTCTGAAAATTCTTATCACTATAATGCATGACTGCGCGGTGTTTACTGCACTGTTTACCGGGTAATGTAAGAGGCAAAATAAAAGTGTCTTGTATTTACTTTGTTATAGTTACTGGAAACTGTGCAATCTTATAGACCCAATAAGTCTCTGCACGGTGTTTATTGCAACTTGTACTAATTAATATAAAATATATTATAAAACGTGACTGGTATTTACAGTGTGATGTTCATGGGAAATATGTATATATTATCTGACTGAAGTTAAGATAGATGTATAATAATAATGTACAAACTATATTACACTAACCTTGGTGTCCATATAAAGAATTCACTGACACAAGTCCTGAAATCTAGACCCCAAGTATATTGGCGGAATGCTGGCTCTTGCAATACTGAGCGATCAATTTCGTCCGGTTTTATAGGGTCCGAATGGCCGTTGACTATTTCCCGTGTTCGTTCCTGATGTTCATGTGAAGTTCCATTCATCATTATTCCCGGCAGACAACCAGTCCCCCTTTCTGTGTAAAGTTTTGCTATGGGCGCTTTCTTGTTTTTCCTCTCCTAGACAATCTGTCTGCGTTCGTCTGATGTCTGTGCAGCATTTAATAGTCTTTCTATAATGACGTATTCTTTACTCCTTTACGTTGATCTACGCTCCGACTCGTGTCGCCGTTAATCCAATGTTATTCCGTGAAGTCCGACTGACCACCATTATGCTCTGTTACAAGCCGAAATAACATTTGTAGATTACTGGCCTTGGGTAAACACACCCGCGACGTCCGTCGGTGGTCTGTTGAGGTAATGTCTCCTTGTTGTGAAAACATTCCAGGTGAATATTGTTGCATTTCCAGAGCTTACGCCGAGCGCTGTCTCATTGCTATGTAAACATTCCCTGTAAAATTAGTGGGTTTCCCACGACTGATGAAGACGGTGTCTGGTTCGGACAATGGGGATAGACAACCGACTACATTTCTCATGCCTTGAGAAATGTATCGACAAAATATCGGCAATAGGTTTTAGGAATTGAAATGCCGCATTACTCTCGTCCCGCGACATTGCCCAAACTTGTATGTGTTGATATGACTATCAGACACATTTACTGTCTGCCCGGAATTCGTTACGTAATCTGACAGACGATAGCCCATTTAACGGGTCCACGCCAGGTGCCCAAAATAAACAAATTGCACAGCGAACAGAGGTCAATATGTGATTGTCCACCCGCTTTCGCATAAGAGCGGATTAAGGTAACCAGGTCGGGAGTGTCCTTACAAAGCGTAAGATTATTATCGGTCGATATCGATGTAGAATTAAAGAAGTGACTAGATGCAGTAAAAAAACAAAGGATGCTCAACTGAATAATGCCAGAGGGGAGTGGAGAAAGGAAAATTAGATGACAGAAAATGACGTTCATTACGTCATAAATATACACAATCAAGAAAAATATCATACTAAATTAAACGCGTCCTCATATAACCAACAGTTCCGTGTACATGGTTCATAGTTGGAAGGGGAGTGCTACGAGGAATAGTACCGGTAGCACACATATTTTAAAGAGTGAAGTATGTCCCAGTGCAGACTAGATATTTCATCACAAAATATTTGTATTTTCTCTGTCACCAAGTTGCTGTGACCTCTCGTCAAGTATTACAATTTTATCTTGCAACTGCTTATTGTTGTAAGACAGAAGATGTTGCCAGATTGAGCAGTAGTTCTGTTCTAAACATTACTCCTTAGAGACTTCCTGACAATGGTAGTGCTAAAACATGACTCCTCAGAGACTTCCAGACAATGGTAGTGCTAAACATGACTCCTCAGAAACTTCATTACAATGGTAGTGCTAAACATGACTCCTCAGAGACTTCCTGACAATGGTAGTGCTAAACATGACTCCTCAGAGACTTCCTGACAATGGTAGTGCTAAACATGACTCCTCAGAGACTTCCTGACAATGGTGGTGAATAATGTTACATTTAAAATAGAATGTTAAAGTCAGATAGACTAGCAAAAAGTACAACCTATGGTCACATATCAGATTTTTGTCTCTTTTTCATCATTAATTCTCCCTTGTATTTACCATCTGAAATACAATATTCAACATTTTTGGATCTCTTGCCATATTTTAAATTTAAAATTTTATGACAAATGTGTTTGTCTATTAGTAACAAGTCAAACACTTACACACAAGTAGTGAAGGTAGAGGGAACATATAATTGTTAACGTCTCTACTGACCGAAATAGAAAAAAACGGCCACGTAATTACACACGCTGAAAAGTTCCGAGCGGGAAATTGAAAATGTAGTTGCCGATATGTTGTATATAAACATTTAGTTCGTTTGTGATTATATCCCGTGACGCAGATACCTAACTATTTATGCTAATTTTATATTTTATAGCGAAAAATAAACGGCGTAGATGCAGACAATGTAAGAAGCATTCAATTTAGCTAAATGGCGCCCCAAAAACTCTAGCGCGGTGAAGTCTCATAGCTATATTAAAAATGTTATTAGTCGCTCTTTGATTTCTCTCCTGTTTGAGAACACGGTAATTTTATGAAATATTTAGACTTATCTACACAGCACTCAAAATGAATAAGACGGAAAAACATATATTTTTGTTGTTGTTTGGTCAGAAAAAAATGGGAAATGGGATTTTCGGGGTGAAAAAAATGATTGGTATCAAATGACAGCAAAATCCTAAAGCGAAATCTGGCAGATAATAATACATATTAGTTTTATGTGTGAGACCCTGACTAGCGAGGACACAAAAGTCTGTGTGGGTGGTCGCCTGCCGCTGATGTTGATGACAAAGATTATTATCTACAACGTACAAACGATTCCCCGTCTGTCTTGTAGAGAAAACAGCGTCACACTAACTGAATCTACCAGGGCTTTGTAGCCGGATATCGTAGCTGGAGCTCGGAGCAGTGGAGTAGCAGGTTTTTTCCTGGGCTGGAGCGGAGACAGAGCATATACAATTGTGACTGCTCTGCTGCTTCAGCTTCTTTTATCATTTTCAAACCAAAAAGAATTTTTTTATTTTATTTTGATGATGAAAAATATCGCGTTCAACCTCTGATGGGTTATAATTAGAATATATATTGTTTTCAATTCAAAACAATATGAATAACTGCCGATACTGGAAAGTGGCATCACATCTGTCAAATCATTGGAAATAGGGCAAATCAAAACTATCAATTTTGCGTGTCTGTTTAAAAAAAAAAACGAGATCAAACAGAAAAAAACCCAAACAAAAATAATATTCAGGGGGAGGGATGTAAAGGCCTGGTATTTCCAGTTAGATATTTGATTGACTTTCACTTGACATAAGTCATATGTATTGTAAGAGCATCATCAGACCTTCACGTTCCCAATTACTATGTATTAACTTTTGTTCTTGTTAAATATTGTTTGACTATTTTATGCAGTTCCCTAGGTCTGTCTATTCTTAACACTTCCTCTATATTTATAGGTAAATTTGGTGCCTGCAAATAATCTAACATTGGTATTCTCATTTGTTCATACCTCTTACATCTTATCAAGAAATGATCTACATTATTGTTTTAAAGACATCCTGCACAGTAAGTTCTTCTATTCTGAAAAAGCCTTTCCCCAGCTGTAGTCTGAGAAGTTTCTTATTACTGGGAATTTTCAATTCCCTAGATATCTGTCACTTTCTTGTTGGAGCCTTGAACATCTTAAATGCATGTCTTTCTTTCAGATTTTTATCACACTCTGCTTTCCATTCATCTGTTATAATTTCTTTAATTAAGCTTTTAATCTCTGATTTACTCATCCCTACATTTATTTGATTTTTATCAGATCTACCTTTCTTGGCTTCTTTATCTGCCTTTTCATTTCCTTCTATGCCAACATGTGAAGGTATCCAATGCTATTAAGACTGAACATCCTCTGGAATATAAGTATGTTGTAGCCAGAATTATCTCCTCTGCTATATCAGGTCTACTGCATTCTCGTAAGTTTCTAAGTGCTTGAATTGTTGAAAGAGAGTCAGTTAAAACTGTTAGTTTTTTGGGAGGGTTATTAGAGAATATTTCTAGTGCTTTTAGTATTGCCACCATCTCTGCAGTAAAATGGATATATATTCTGTGACACTATACCCTTTTTGCCATTTTCCATATTGGAATATATATTTCTATCCCCAATTAGCCACCCTCTCACTTGAATTCATTTGTGTATACAGTAATGCTGTCCTTTGATATTTGTTGTACATATTTTTTGGCTGTGTTTTTTATATTTTCTATATTATTTGCTTTCTTAAGTATTCCTGCAAGGTGGTCGTCCGTGTCTGGTTTCTTGATCTCCCAGGGTGGAACCACTGGCTTGTATTCACAACTGTTATTAATTGATGTAATTAAAGTACCCAGGTGGACTAATGTAGCAGTTTAATAATGGTCACAGAGAAGTAACTGGGTTTACTAGTGAATAGTAATAAACGAGTAGTCGAGCATTTGCATAAGGAGGCGCCACGATACATCACGTGGTACAAGTTTGGGTCGGTCTACAAATAAGGGTAGACCACATACCTCATTCTCAGTATAAAGCAAAGATCCCACCTTGGGAACTAAAAGTGTCAGAAACTGACTTCCACTTAGCAAAGGTCATAAGCAAATCTTAAGACATAATCTCAACAAAAAGTAAAGCACTAGAGTATATACAACAGAATATACATAATTGCCTAATTATATTTATACGGTTGGGTCAAAAGAGAGCAGGAATGGCAATACCAAAATTGAACATTTATAAAAGATATAACGGAACCGGTAATCTTTACTGCATAATTAGTGGCAATCCTAAAAGCTTTAGAAATAGTTGCAGAAAACCCACCAAATAAAGCAACCATTTTCACAGATTCCCTTTCATCAGTACTAGCTATCAGAAACAGAAATGAATGTAGCAAGCCAGATATTATAGAGGAAATACTACAGGTCAATACATATCTACACAAAGCAGGATGCAGTGTCACACTAACATGGATACCAGCGCATGTTGCGATAGCAGGAAACGAGCTTGCAGACAAAGAAGCCAAAGGGGGAAGAACTAGTTATAACAAAACTGAAGTAGGCTTAGGGACGTTTAAAATTAAGAGCTTAATTGCTCAAGCAATAACTAAAGAGTGAATAATAGTATGGGACCAAAGCAAGAAAGCAAGACTCTCATATAAAATCCTGAAGAAAAATTCCAAGCAAAAGATGTCAAGTACAAGATGAACTAAAAATACCCATTATTAAAAAATTGTTAAAGCTCAAGCTTGTAACTGGATATTTCATGATAGAGGAACTCACATGTGAAGAATGTCAAGAACCAAACACAATTAGACACTTTCTGGTGGACTGCGAAAAATATGACCAGCAGAGGCAAAACATTAAGACATACTGTAGTAATCAAAAGGTAGAAATGAGTGTAGAAAATTGCATAGGTCCTAAGACCCCATCAGAAATACAAAAGTTAATAAAACACTATATTACAAAAACAAAAGCTAACATATTAAAAATAATAATAATAATAATAATAAATAAATAAACATGGATGCGAGCCATTCTACAGTGGTGGAAGATTCCGCCCAGATAAATACGGATTAATTAAATAATCCTCCAATGAACATTAGATGCATAACAGTTTAAACAATATCATTTTTTTAAATAATAAAACCATATTGAACTATAACTACAAAAGGAAAAATACCTACTAGAGATAATATAGTATAAAGCATAAAATAAATTTTTTAAAAACATATTACAATAAATGAAACACGTCCTGATATAACCAACAGCTCCATGTATATGGTAGATGGTTGATAGGGGCGTGCTACAAAAAAGTAGCAAACACCTTAATTTTTTTTTTTAATGGCTCATTCTCTTTCACGTCATGTCACTCGTTGAGACAAAAGCACAGAGCTGACCAGCTAGATGTCGAGTCTGCGGTGCGAAAGACTACCTAGTATATTGAGATCAGATTGCTTGATGCCACGAGCATTTGTATGGTGATCAACCTTGTGCAGAGAGAATGTTGGTAGGTAGATTAAATAGATTAAAATGTGTAGCCATGCAAGGGAAACCATATAGGTCGTGAGCAGTCGAGGCCACGTGCTGTGGGCCCAAGATATTTATCTGTAAGAATTGTTTTGCAGTAGTGATTAAAAAGGACAGTGAAATCAGGATAAATTAACATTCCCTGGAGGTTGTTTAGTGAGTTATAATCATAACCTGAAATCAAATATACGAGGCCAGTATAAAGATGTCTCGGAAAAGAATAGGCAGACTGAAGAACCACGTGTCAAGATAGCCGATAGAAGAAAAACTAAGCTTTCATGACCAAAGTAAACATTGTGGTGTATAAGATTAATGTATTCGCAGGAAGAGATTTTAATGCCCTGCAGATTTTCGTTGACTTTCATTCCATTATTGACCCTGTAAATATGTTAATAAACGTTCAGAAACAACGAGTGACTTGGGGTCAATTAGTCAACTAGTCTGGCTACATAGAGTAATTACATGGGTGTCATGTTCAGTCCATTATCATCATCATCATCATCCACGTCAAGAAACAAAGAAACCTACAACTATCCTTAATACATCACGAGCCAGTAATATAGTGTGTGGTGTGATGAGTTACTGTTAATTTTATTTTCAACTCGTCCTATTCTTTTTTTTCCATTTTTATTATTTGAGTTCTTTAATTATTCTTAGGCGGTCGAGTTCGTTAGTTATTAATTCTGGGTTAGTCTTTATGATGTTAGGATTACTCAGACAACCTTCACCAACCCTTTTATTTGTGGGGATGGGAGAATTCCCCGTCCTAGTTTGTAACGCGGAACCAGTGATTCATTCTGGTAGATAGGTCAGAAGAGTTACAGAATATTACGTATAATTTTGGCGAGTGAGCAGAAATAATTTTGCGATTGCTCGGTCAACGATGAGTCAGAGGTTAAGCTTATGATTTGACTGGGTGAATTCGATTTAATTTATGTGCAGGCATGATATTAGGTCAAAAGTTGCGTAAAAGAAGTTCCTGGGGGATGATGCCAGACGCGATGAATCACCGCGCCTGTCTTGCATCAGGCTACTAGCAATATATATAGTGAGGGCCAAAGCTAGTTATCGCTCACAAGACAAGAAATTTTGCGCCGTGAATAAGCGCCATTTCAGTCTGCCTGGTTCGGGAAATTCTGTAAAGTTTGGCGATTCACGGCGAGGAGGTTGTAGATAACCCTAAGCCTACAACGGACTTTGCCGTCTCGGGAGAGAGAGAGAGGCACGAGACATCAGTGCAATTGAAGAAAACTGGGTGCGCGCTTTGTACCTGGCGCCCAGTTACGTCTGCAACACTGAGAGGAATTAGCAGTTCTCTTGACGTGAGGAAACATACCTCAGCGGGGGACTTGCTTCTAAATAGGAGCTCTTAGCTCGTAAAGGCCCAATACCAAAACAGGCTACGTTGCCTGGTGTTGTTTCCATACTGCCACAATAATGCAGTAGGCCTAAACCCGAAGCGGGTTAACTGGTCGGTTTGAAGAGTGTCATCAGCAGTGATAAAATCTTCAGCCTTATGCATATATATATGTGTGTGTGTGTATATATATATATATATATATATATATATATATATATATATATATATATATATTTACCAAGGGCCCCTTCATCAGTATTTGGGAGAGGAGAGAGGGAAAACATGCCTTTCTAAATGCTAACGGGAGGAGGTGCGTGACGAAAAACAACTCATCAGAGCCTCAGGCGAAGACGATAGCGACAGAGAGGCACTGAACAGAAACAGAGGAGAGAGAAAGAAGTTTAGCGAGGGACAGTAGGGTTAGATAGAAGTACATAGAGGACAGCCTCTGAGGTAGTGCTGCAGATTCTATTAGCGTAGCATTTCTTGTGGTGTATTAGTTAGGTGTGCAGGACCGCCTTGAGCGCCTTCGAGACAGTGTAGTCATTTAGTTTATAAATCTTCAGCGGGACAGTGTGTTTACTTAGTAACAATAGTGTAGTCAGGAGTGGTGGCTCTTACTTAGAGACCCCCACCAAGTATATGTCTTTATCCTTAGTTGTTTTCGTGCAGGTGTGAAAGAGAGCGTGGTAATTTTTATATTGTGTCTTTCACTTGATTTGTTCTTTTTTTCCAGGTTGTGCGAACTCGCACGTTATTGTTGTTTGCTGTGGTATTGATTTTGTTGTTTAATAAACTATAAAATGTACACTGGATCAGTTTATCTTTAACTATACTGTACTTGTATGCTTTGACTGTATAGTGGTGTCTGTTGATAATTTAGTGTAACATTATCTCCTTTCTGGTAGTCAGATGTGGTGAGACAGTAGCTAGTACATAAGTCACAAGTGGCGAGGGAGAGTTAATCTAGGTTCTCACCCTTGAAGATATAAGTCTCATCCTTCCACATTCACTGTAATTCTCATGTTAATCTATCTTCTCAGACTTTCTAAAAACTGGTGTCTTGTCTCTGAACTGAGACAGACTCTAATTAAAGCCACTTTGTGACATGTGGCCAACCTTCACCAACCTTATTTTAGACTCGTATTCACATTTTTTTTTTAAAGTCCTCAAGAAAAGTTAAAAGCACGCCGTTATTAGACCTGTAATATTATCACCAGGTTTCCTCAGCGTGTGAACCGAGGTCACCATCTTTTCCTCACCTATGTCTCCACTGGTAAGTGTCTGGTCCTGTCCATTAGCTACACAAAAGACATCTTGCTAAACTATTTTAACCCTTATGTTCTACTCAAGCACTCATTTATGAGTCGTTAACTTCTTGGGTGATTTTGTTTTGTTTTTCTCCATGTTTTAATGCGGATAGGAATTTATCAAAATTTGAATCCGAGTCTGAAATCAATCGGAATTCGAACGACTTTACCGACGGACAGTTCGGTTTTGTTTGTTTGTTTGCTATTTTCAATTTTCTAGAGTCAGTTGTACCACAGACTCTTTTTTGCTGGTTATTATTATTCTTAGTAAGAATTCTTGAATAAATAAAGTTAGAATACGCATTCAAAAAATGTTACATTAAAAAATAAAATTATTTGAGTCGGAGCGTGGAGCGGAGACGGAGCGGTGCTGAAGAAGTCACTATCGATGTCTGAGCGATGCTGGAGCAGAGACGGGGCGGAGATGAAAAAGTCACTATCGATGTCTGAGCGATGCAGGAGCGGAGACGGGGCGGAGATGAAGAAGTCACTATCGATGTCTGAGCGATGCTGGAGCGGAGACGGGGCGGAGATGAAGAAGTCACTATCGATGTTTGAGCGATGCTGGAGCGGAGACGGGGTGGAGATGAAGAAGTCACTATCGATGTCTGAGTGATGCTGGAGCAGAGACGGGGCGGAGATGAAGAAGTCACTATCGATGTCTGAGCGATGCTGGAGCAGAGCAATTACAAAATGTCATTGCTCCAAATCCCTGGACTTTATTAACCCTGGAAAAAGTTTCGCTTGTCGTCATCATCATAATTTCCCTGTTCACTTCTTGTGGAGCACGGAGACAAAACTGCAGGGGTGTCTTGATGAAAGCCTAAAGAATATTTGTGTATATGAATGTATAGTTTCTTATGTGTATATATCATCCCCTTCACCCAACATCATCCTCACCTTCATCATCCAACTAAATTATCTTCATCCATCATCATCGCTCTCACCCACGATCACCATCACATTCATCTATAATCATCATCATCACCTTCATCTGCCAACAACATTATCTTCATCATCCATAATCATCATCTTCGTCTGCCAACAATATCATCTTCGTCCTTTATCACCCTCATCTGCCAATAACATCATTTTCATCATCCATCATCATAACACGCAATCATCATCTACCAACAACATCATTTTCATCAATCATCATCCCCTTCATCTACCAACAACATCATTTTCATCCATCATCATCATCAACCTCACCTACCAGCAACATCATTTTCATCCACCATCATCATCACCTTCATCTACCCACGACATCATTTTCATCATCCATCATCATCACATGCAATCATTATCATCATCTTCTTCATCTAATAATAACATCATTTTCATCCATCATCATCAACACATTCACCTACCAACAACATCATTTTCATTTACTATCATCATAACCTTCATCTACCAATATCATTTTCATCCACCATCATCATCACCTTCCTCTACCAACAACATCATTTTCATCCACCATCATCTTCGCCTTCATCTACCAGCAACATCATCTTTTCTATTCATCGTCATCATCACATTCATCTATCAACAACAACATTTTCTTCCACATCATCATCACCTTCACCTACAAACAACATCATTTTCATCCACCATCATCATAACCTTCATCTTCCCACAACATCATTTTCATCCACCATCATCATCACCTTCATCTACCAACAACATCATTTTCATCCACCATTATTAACACCTTCATCTACTAACGTGATTTTCATCCACCATCATCAACACTTTCACCTACCAACTATTTCATTTTCATCCACCATCATCAACACCTTCAACTACCAACAACATCATTTTCATCCACCATCATCATCACCTTCATCTACCAACAACATCATTTTCATCCATCATCATCATCACCTTCATCTACCAGCAACATCATCTTCATCCCTCATCATCATCACTTTCATATACCAACAACATCATCTTCATCCCTCATCATCTGTCGCGAGAGGTTAAGTAATTTATGAAGAACATAGACAACAAGGTGTATCAGGTGATACTAGGATAGTTGCCAGAGAAGAGTCTGGTCTTATAAGAAATACCCCATTCTCAGAAAAGAGCAATGGTGTATAGAGTTCATAGGTTTAAAGTCAGGCTGTAAAGAATTACTGGCCGAGATAGTAATATTCAGTACCAGTACTCTATGGTGCCTCTCTCGGAATTCTACCTATGGGCTGTTATGGTATCTAGGGGAATTAATTAAATTCAAAGTAAAATGAATTCAAAGCTGATATAAAGTAATCAAAACAGTGCACTACAATTTCTTAATTTTATTTATGTACATTCATCTGTTTTGTTTTGTTTGTGTAAACACGAAAAATAAAAATGAAAAAAACACACTGATTTAATGATTTGTTAGTTCTTGCTGCTTAATTTCTATTTGGTTGAATGTCTTTTCTGAAGTACTAACCTGTTGGGTTCGATTATGGTGTTGGTTCTTGTTTGTTCGTTGTTTGAGGTGTGACAATGAGTTTGTCGAAGCTGTCTACTTGATAACGCGAATGTATTCAATTTGGAACAAGTAGTAAAAAGTCAACTGCAACTGCCAACCCTGGGCATGGTAACTAATGCCAAGAAGATGTATAGTTCAATCAATTTATTTAACATGGTACGGTTCACTAGACGAACATATAAGGTTGACGACGGATGGTTGACGTTCACTGGACAGCACACCACGTAAGGTTCATATTTTAAAAATGCAGTTAATTCGTTCATAAAGATCATCGCTTAGGTAACGTCAGAATAGTTATACATTGTTCATAACATGGCATCCAATTAAGCAAATGAGGCAGTTATATAAGATAGTTCAATCTTCCACTGTCCTATGACCTTGGCAATGACGGAGAACTTTGTCAGGTCTTCTATATCATATAATGTTCCGATACTACGTATCTCCTTTAGTACTGGCCTCTTATTTTCAATCAATGACGAATAACAATACTATATACTTTTCTGCCCACGACCTTCGTGGCATCATAGCTTTGATATAGCAAAAATACTTGAGTCACCTCTGCTTTGCGGGGTACGTATTCGTAACAGCCGAATACTGATTTACATCATAACAATTTATATCAAGCCAATCCGGGATGATCCTAACGTCGGAATCCGTCGGCTTTAAAGTTTAAAAATTAAGTTTCACGTAAGACTCCATTTTGTACCAATGACGTATTGGTTCAACTAGACGTCTACGTGAGAACGAAAAGACATTATCATCAACAATCATACTTGCTTCTCTTCCCACGAAATAACACTAGATTACTGTAGACCCGAGTCCTCATCTATGAACAGACGGACGGTCATACACACTAACAATATACCCGCAAACGGGTTCGAACGCCATGAATCAATGGACTCGTTCTTGGGCACTAAGCTTCTCAACCCCAGCTATGACGTAGACTGACTGACTAGATACACGTGCGGTCTACATAACCCCTTATACGCCTTAGTGCACAACCGTGCGCTAATGAAATCAAACTCACCAATAAGACTTACTCTCATGTGAGTCGGTGCGCAAAGTTTCTTACAGAGGTAGGACAACATATTAACAATATGATACTACCTTCATCTGTCTACGAAAAGGGCTCTACAGATTCCTTACCAATCCCCCCAAAAAAATTAATTATATTAATTTTTTTCTTTAATACTCGACACTAGAGGTGATTCAAGTTTACATCTTACAATTTTACAAATATATCATGATGAAAATAATCAAATATGAAATTGCAATCAACTCAACTGAACAAAAGGTATGCATAAAAGCATACATCCACAATTGACCACTTTTGGTACAATGTGGTAAATGAAATAAAATAACATATTTAGAAATATTGAATTAACACAAATGTAAAGAAATGATGAAAAACCAATGAATAAACAGAAAAGTGATGGATATGTCTTTAAAATGACAAGTGAAAAAAAATGAATAAAAATGAAAGAATACAATTTAAACACGTATAAGAGCAACGCACTTAATTGTGTCTCTAAGTCATTTTGTGGTACTAATTAAATTACCAATGTTAAATTAATGTGCTTAAATACCAATATTAATAAATCTACTTAAATATTATATAGTTAATTACATCAATCATTATGTTAACTAACTAATTATCCAAGTTTAATAATCTAATTAATTTGTTTATTTCACTTTAATAGTGTTATTAATTCCTTAAATAACGAAAGTTCCATTTTCCAGTTAGTTAACAGTTTATAATATAACAAGTTCAGTTCCACAAAGAAAATCCAAGTGTTAGAAATGTCATTTCTGTGAGAAAATATAATCCTTTTTCAAAGTTATTTTCTCTTCAATGTCATAATTGAGTGACTTTTATTTTCAACAAGATAGTCATATATCTTAACGTTCAATGTTATTTTGATACATAAGCATTGTAAATCTCACTTGAATGAATGTTAATGAATCTGATAATCGAGGTATTACACGTAAAAGTTACAATCGATGAACTGTCAGTATGGAAGTTTCAGTTGTCTTAATGGCGTAGCTGTTAATTCGATTCATTCGGACATCTCGACAAGATGTCTGCGAGAACATTCTGTGTGCCAGGTATGGATCGGATCGTGAAATTAAATGGTAGTAACGCGATCGCATACCTGGTAGATTTGGCAGATTTTACGTCCTTTGTGTTTAGTGCAGTAAGAGCTTTTTGGTCTGATTCAACAATAAAGTGTGATCCGAGCAAGTATCTCTGAAATTTATTTATTGACCACACAAGACCGAGAAGTTCCTTATCCAAAACAGAATACTTCTGGTCGGTTGGAGTTAACTTCCGTGACGCATAGAGAACTGGGTGCAAGGTATCATTGTATTCTTGTAATAAGACACTTCCCACGCCGTAATTAGAAGCATCGCTGGGTAATAAAAATGGCAAATTCTCGTTAGGTAACCTTAAAACAGGATGATTAGAAAAAAAATGTCTTTATGATATCCAACGCGATTTGATGTTCGTTGGACCACCGAATCACGTTAGCTGCACCTTTCCTAAGTAATGAAGAGAAAGGAGCAGTAATGGACGAAAGATGTGGTATGAATTTCCCATAGTATTGTACTAGTCCTAATAGAGATCGCACCTGTTTCTTTGTTTTAGGTGTGGAGATGTTAAGGATTTTGGAGACATTACTGTCCTCTTGTATATAACATACCGCGACCAATACGGTGTCCCAAAAAAGAAATCTCGTGGAAACCCACAAATGCCTTTGATGGCTTAGCAGTTAAATTATGATTTTGTAACGTGGACAGTAATGAGTTTAATCCTTCTAAATGTTCTTCCCATGAGTCACTGAAAAGACAAATGTCGTCTATGTACGCAATGACGTTGGGATGATGAGATAGGATTCGACGCATCATGCGTACGAACGTGGCAGGAGCGTTAACTAACCCGAAAGGCATAAAATTAAATTGGAATAGGCCTCGGGGCGTCGAGAAAGCAGTGAGTGGTTTTGCCCTTTCTGTCAATGGTACTTGCCAATAGCCTTTTGACAGATCAAACTTAGAGAAGAAAGTAGAATGAGATAATTTCACTAATAAATCATCTAAAAGTGGCAAAGGTTCAGCGTCAAATTGTGTGACTTTATTTAATTTTCTATAGTCTACACATAGACGAATGTTATTATCCTCCTTTCTTATTATCACCATAGATGAAGCATATGGTGACAACGATGGTTCAATTATGTTTAATCGAAGCATCTCATCTAATTCCTTTTCGACCTTATCTCTATAGTGTAAAGGTATGGGATATGGACGAATACGGATAGGTGTTTCATCAGTTAGGAGAATATCATGCTGAATAGCTGATGTATGACCTGGAATGTCAGTGAGAACCTTATCATACGTTTGAACTAGTGATGAAACTTGTTGTCGTTGATCAGTCGAAAGAGAAGAAGAAATAGTGACATCATTCCAGTTTTCCGTGGAATGAAGAGGTACAACTGGTATGGGCAATTGTACATCTTGAAAAGAAGATTCTTCTTCTTGTATAACTGACAAATTAGTATAATTGTGAATATGAGAAGTAGGATCGTCAGTCGCTTGAAATACTGATTGTAAATAATCAGGACGTGAATAATACTCTTTCAACATGTTAATGTGAAAGGTTTTGTGTTTTCCGTTAATATCTACGATGTAGTCGACATCGGATATTCTTGAGATGATCCTAAATGGACCTCTCCATGTGATAAGTAGACGATTATTATGTGAAGGCAGTAAAACAAAAGCCTCGTCACCAGGAATAAGCTGGCGAAGACGTCTATACCGATTTGCAAATAGACGAGCTTTTTCCTTAGACTCTTCGGATGATGCAGTAGCTAACCTACAGGCATCTATTATTCTCTTTCTTAAAGAGATAACATATTCATATGAGGATTGAGTTTCCTCAGGTATATTATCTTCGACCAATAAATCATGGATTAAAGACATAGGACCGCGTGGTTGTATGCCGAAAACCAACTGGAAGGAGGAAAACCCTGTTGCTTGGTTTTGCACCTCGCGATACGCGAAGAGAGCAGAGGGTAGGACCCTGTCCCACTCCTGAGGGTGATCTTGAGTCATCTTACCCAACAACTGCTTGAGTGTCCTATTCTGTCTCTCAATTAATCCATTCGACATCGCATGGTATATAGAACTGAGAGATCTATCTATACCCAATGTCTTCATAACCTGTGACATGGATTCGGAAATAAACTGGACCCCATGATCCGATAGGATCTTACGCGGAAAACCAATGCGTGAAAAGATCAGCATTAACGCTTCTGCAACACTTGCAGATGAGGTGTTTTTAAGAGGTATGGCCTCAGGCCAACGCGTACACATATCGATACACGTGAGAATATGTGTATGTCCTCTTGCAGATGGCAATATAGGACCAATGATGTCTATTGCCATTTTATCAAATGGTCTAATAGGTATGTCCGCAGCTTGGATAGGAGCATCATGATACGGACCTCTTACTTCAACCTCCTGACATGTAACGCAGGAACGACAATAGAGATTAACATCCCTATGAATGCCAGGCCAATAGAATGCGGATAGCACTCTAGCTTTGGTTCGGGAAAAACCCATGTGACCTGCGCATTGTGAATCATGAGCATGTCGTAATATTCTGGGTCTCATAGTAGACGGGACCAGAATTTGTGAACGCACCAATGAATCTGTTTCTCTTAGTAATCTAACTAAAATAACTTTTTTTAGAGCAAATTGGTGTCTAGACTTTGCAATTTTGTTGTTATTCTTACTCTTAGTCGCCAATTGAAAAAATCTCTGCAAAGAATTGTCATTCTTTTGTAAATTAGCAAACAGCTCCCTTGAAATAGGAGAATCATCATCATTACTATTATGAACCGTAGGTTCAGAAGTTGATTCACGCGACAATTCAGTAGCTTGCGCTCTGGTAACCACTGCATTTGCAGCATGAATGTGTCGCTTTTCCCATTCAATAATTTGCTCTGGTGTACACTCTTTTATACCTTGTATGCAACCAAGTATCACATCGCTAATTGGATTCTGCAGAAGACAGGCATGTATCTTCCCTGAAAAGAAAGGTGTATGTAAGTTAATGATTGCTGTAGGGAAGGTTTCCACAGTTCCCCCAAATGTGACGCACTTGACCACGTTGCCTGTGGCCAAAGAGGGGTCGATCAGAGAGTTCCGCACTCCGACAGTGCTGCAGCCTGAATCAAACAAAACAGAGCAAGGTATCGAGTTAACGTATCCCTTGTTAAATTTTAAACTCCCTTTCCCATGTGAATTGATGCAGAAGTAGCTGTACAAACTACAGGTAGACTTGGTAAAGTGTGCCCGCATCGCAGCGTCGTGATCGCCTTGGGCTGGAACAGCGTTGAGCATTCTTGACATGTCTTTACCTGTTCTAGATCGATACAAGACATGGCGTTATGTTGATTAACATTAGTATCATTACCTTTGTTAGTTTGTGATTCAATTGAAGCAACATTTGAATGTTGTCGTGGTCTGCTCGACGATCTATCTCTTCGTCGCGATCGAACCTGATTATTGTCATTAAAATTGCTATAATTAATGTTTCTGTTATCGTTAAAATTTGGCTGAGTCCGCCAATGAAAGTTTTCACTGTTGTGATGTTGGCGAAATGACCTATTCATAAATCTATTTCTATTTTCTGGTTGATATGATTGAGATCTCCAATGTTGTTTATGATTATTACCTTGATTATATTTAGGATTGTTTTTACTAAAATCTCGAGATCTGTGAGCTTGACCCCATGATACATTAAATGGAGCAGAATGTGAGTATTGTTTCCCCTCTTGAAAATGACCAAAGTTGAAATTATTATTACTTCCCCTTTGAAAATTTCTATCGCTACTTATCGAACGATTTCTAGGGAAATTGTTTTGTTGCATGGCAAAAGCAACGGGTAAATCGTCTTTAAGTTGCGCATTGCTAACATCCATGTTAGGATGAGCGGTGCAGAAATTTTTACAATGTTCTGACATTTTTTTTATATTATCTGGTTTACGTTCATGTAGGAACGCAAGAAATGCAGGACTTACTGCTGATAAGACTTTATCGCGAAGTAATAAGTCAAAAATACCATCATGCGATTTCTCTATCTTGGATAGTTCTATCCATCGTTCTAAGGTAAGACGTATTTGCGAAAGAAAATCATCAAAATTCCTGCTAGATTGCGGGAGCATAGACTTGAACCTAAGTCTGTACTGATCCTCTGTCATCTGAAATTTGTTTAGAAGAGCGGCCCTGAGAGCGTCATAATCATTTTTATCTATAGAGCTAGTAGTGTGATAAACAGCCATTGCCTCTCCTGTTAGTAATCTGGATAAGTGGGTGCAATATAATGATTTATCCAAGTTATACGATCGACATGTAGCCTCAAACCTGTCCAAAAAAAATATGACATCGTCGGATGGTGGAGTAAATTTAGGCAATTTGAGATGAATCTCTCTAAAATTCTCATGTCTAGATGAAGACTGGCCTTTGATAAAGTATGCTTAATTAATAAAGCTGCTGATAAATAAAGTCTACTTCCAGGGTAATTGGTACTGTTAATGTATATTTGGTAAAGTATATCTCTCTGTTGAGGTGATTAGACTGTTGTAGTACATGCGCCCACACAGAGCAGATGATAAATAGGTTAGCTCTGTATTGTCCCTGTGTATAAAGTCTGTAGTGAGTGGTATGAAGGGTACAGTCACTCACCCTGTACTGTCAAGCATAGATCAACGAATCAGACTAGTGTTCATTTCCAATTGACAGCACATCATTTATTTACACAGCAACATCAATCCGATATGATACACTACACAGGTACAACAGGATACACAAAAATCAATAATAATCAATTGCGCAGAACGTTACAGCTGTTCAGTATGATGTAAACCCTGTTTACATCTCAGTTCTAATGTTACATCAGTAAATTCACCAGAACGACTGCTGACACTGCAGTTACAAAACGCCACCCAGGCTTAGATCTATATATATTCGCAGTTCTAATGTTCCACCAGACCGACTGCTGACACTGCAGTTACACACCGCCACCCAGGCTTAGCTCTATAGATACTCAAAAGACTGTCCTCTCTGTAGTCTTATAAGTAATCTGGCCTACACAACTCCTGGCCTTATAATCTCTTCAATAACTCTGATATCTGTTCATGGATCCTGAAATCTATATATACTCAAAAGACTGTCCGCTCTGTAGTCTATAAGTGATCTGGCCTACACAACTCCTGGCCTTATAATCTCTTCAATAACTCTGATATCTGTTCATGGATCCTTAAATCTATATATATACTCAAAAGACTGTCCGCTCTATAGTCTATAAGTAATCTGGCCTACACAACTCCTGGCCTTATAATCTCTTCAATAACTCTATCTGTTCCTGGATCCTTAAATCTATATATACTCAAAAGACTGTCCGCTCTGTAGTCTATAAGTAATCTGGCCTACACAACTCCTGGCCTTATAATCTCCAGAAAACTCTCCCTCCATAAGGAACAATGGCCTTACTATCTCCTAGCGCCGTTCCTGCACAATATAAATCTATCAGGGAGGTAAATATGATCCAAAACATCGGCCTGTAGACACCAAGGCCTCAGAACATGTCCTTAACATAAAGTACACCTTATCTTCTCTTATCTTCCCTTATCTCATCTTATCTGCAGATTTATCACATCTTATCAGCAGATAAACACACCTAAATAGGCAAGTACTAGTACACCTCGAAAAATGGCCAAATATCGTTCCCTTACACTACCCTTGGGAACACACACAAGATACAGGGCTGACTCCAGTCAACCGCCCAACTTAGACTGCCACGGGATGACACATCTCCCGCACAAAAACAGTCACCGGACCCGGCTGTTCACGGACTAGCCGTGAGCTATCCACAGCCGGCCGAAACCAGTACAGAATAACTACATGACCAGCGCTCACACGCTTTCTGTACACTCTGTTTTCTAACATATAAATGTTTAAACAACTCACAATTAAACCAGCTAACAAGTGCGACAACCCTGAATTCACACTGTATAATCAGTATAGTACGTATCACTCCCCTTTGACCTTAACAGTTACCACCCGCTCCGGAGAAAAAATGATTTATCATTTTTTTGAAAAAACTACATCAATGAAAAATAAGGGGTCAGCTAAGCTCTAATATATGCTTACAACAATAGCCTTATGATAAGGTCAAAATAATACATCGCCAAATAATAAAGCAAGTGTACAATAAACAAATTACCCATAATAATCTGCTAAATACACCGAAATAATCATTTACAAACAAAGTTAGGTATTATTACT
>JAMPIV010012674.1:0-107007 GCA_024509875.1 Oreohelix idahoensis
TTTTAATACAACAGTTAGAAGAAAAAAAACATGCACCCAATTTAGGTGACCGTTTTTGTAAAAATATGTGATTTTCTTTAAAAAAATGATATATGTGAAGGGATAATGATACAAATATGTAGATATGTTTAACACTAAATGTGTATTGATATTAAGAACATTTTATGGCCATAGATTGGACTGGTTTAAACCTCAGAAAGGAGGTATCTGAGGAAGGTGGTGTGACAGACGACTCACTGACCCTGAAGTGACCCTGAATTTTGGATGATATAGTACGACCTTTGTAACGACCCCTTGGATAACATCTGTGCCCTCGAATATTGTAACCTTTCGTCAAACGGGATAGTTTTTTCACCTGGACTCATTAGCTATGAAACCGTTCCACGCAGATGGTCAACACGTGGGCTGATTAATATGTGGACAGCTTATCTACCGTTCATTCTGGTCATCGCATTGATTTAAGGAGAGATTAAATTACGCCCATGGACATCTCTTGACCAATCATATGCAGTATTTTCATTAACTTGGCCAGAATGCCGGCCCAGTGGGGGCGGCGCCAGGATCAAACAGAGAGCAGCGACCACGATCAAAGACACTGGGGGGAGATCTCAGGAAGGACTGGCGGCATGCTATCAAAGGCAGTAGTGGTCCCTGACGAGCGACGCAAGTTCCCTGCCGGTAATTTCGCATCTCGGTGTTAAACACGAAACCGATCGCAGTGGGAGCGAACGGGGAAAGCCGGCGCAAGCAGCGAGCGAAGATACGAGAGACCAGGGGCGGCTTCTCTCTTTAGTCTGGCGGTCAGATCCCCAAAAGTCTTCTGAGATCAAAAAAGGTGTCAAAATTTCACATGTCCCCCCAATCTTGCATTCCAGTTGTAGATATACAGACCATGAAGAAATGCATGTTATCACTCGTTGGCCAGAACTTGACAGAAGCACTAGCGATATTGAAATCTTGTTATAGATTTTCCCCTGGATTTTCATATATATTTGCAGTGAATTCTATTTCTGTGCAAAACGGTAAAATATAATTGTGTAAAGTGATCAGTGGTCTAGTTCATTCATTCTATTTCACTGGATTTTGTGTTAATTTAAATCTATTAAATTAAACCGTCTCAATAGTTCCAGTTGTAAATGTAATGATATACCTGCTATATTATTTCCAAAAGATAATAGATGTTAAATGCTTAAATTAACTTTTAAAGTCGCGAAGGAATTTATAATTAATAAATTTAGTTAAGTCCTATATTTATAGACGTGTGTTTTAACCACTAGAAGTAGAACTCGCGCAGTGTTTATTAAATACATAATTAAATACGCGAGCGTATATAAAATAGTCTTAACGGGAAATTATCGCATTCTAGAATGTTATTGGACTTTTCGATATGAATTACATGTTTTCTAGTTTTCATATATAGAGTGATCGAAACTTTGCAACCCAGCAAAATCAATCTAAGCAAAGCAAAGCATAAACAGTGTGTAGAGTTCCCCTGACGCAGAACTTGTTGAGACTGTGTAAATTTTTAATCTTTGTGGCGATTCTATGTTTGGAATTCCGCTATCTAACTTTTAGCAAAGAAAGCACACCCAAGACTTTTTTAAACACACCATCAAGCAAATTAAGGTGTAAACTGGAAGATGAACACTGGCGCGAGCTTTTGTTAGTTTACTGATACAGAGAGAGAAAACATATTTCCGTGAACAGAGATGTGACTAGTTTTCTTCCTGGACTTAAACCACACCTCCCGGATAAAGTGAACCAGCACGCTTAAGGAATTTTTTTAGCAGCGGCAAAGTCAAATAGACCACACCATCCTCACCCCGGTATCAGTGACCGTGCCTCCCATAGAAACCTTTATTAAGGAAAGAGACACAAATACAGATTCATTTTTCAGCGATTACGGGATCCTTTTTATGTGCTGACCGCCTACTCGCTAATCTGGGGCTGGAACTTGAACAAACACTCATACATTTAGTTTGAAGTGTAACTGCTGTTGTGTTATTCTATGGAGTGCCAGATTTTTTCACAATCAGTAAGTGAGAGCAAGATGAGTGAAGGCCTTTACTAGCGCGTGTATGAATGACAGGAAATTAAATCTTTTATGTAACCATTTTGTTAACTTGCTTACCTGGTAATAAATATCTTTTCTGTATACCCTACATTGTTCCTTTAAGTGGGATAGTTTTTGGATAAACTCTGTTTAAAACCCCCTCCTTTTCTTTTGCTTAGTAAAGGAAAGAACAATTGGGAAGAACAGGATTCTTTCTACCACCCATACCAAATTTTGTAACACCTCTTTTCAGAGTAATTAACTTTACTGTTAGGTTAACGTACCTATGTTCATGATAACTATCTATCTTTGGACTGGGTTTATCTTTGTCTAATAAGCGGGACGGGCTTAGTCGATACCAATCTTCTTCACCTCCTCCCTACCTTGTTATTGGCATTTTTTTGTACTTATGATATTTTTGCTGTAAACACATGATTATTGTAGTGATTGTTTTTTAACTTTAATAAACAACATAAACCTAACTGTTATAGTGTTGGACTACCCAAAGCCCATAAAAAATTACCCCTATTTGTTTAAGATAGTTTGTATCCACGTCGTCTGTGTGTTTGAAGCACCAAATCGGTGTGAGAGCAGGTGTGTGACTGGAAACTGGCAAATAATTGTTTTGACCAATGGAGCATTAAGAGTAGATTGAGAGAAACGATTTGTCGTAAATAAGTTTGTCTTTACTCTCCTCCAGCACTCTGTGTGAAGCAACTATTTACTCTCTACATTTCTATCACTGAGCTTTTTTCACCATCATTCTACACTCTAAACTGGACTACTATTTCTAAGACTCTTTTCTCTCAAAATAAATTTACGACAATATTTGGCTGGCTCGCCGGGATAATTTTGAGATACATTTGAGGCATTCGCATAGCCGGGATAAATATATTTTGAGTCTGATCTAAGTCTGGGTCTAACTAGATAGAGTGCGAGTGATCTGTCTTTGTGATTTTGGGAAATAAAATAATAAGTAATTACACCCCTAGACAACGCCTTTTAGTATTTGGGTCGTCCACACAATATATTTACAGGTAGTTTTCTTTCCACAGCAGTAGAAAGTACGGATAATCAAAATATTTGGTATTTAAATTATTTTCTGGCAGAGAAACATTACATTTTTCTTTATAAGATTTGCTGGGATTGCGTGATTGTTTTACAGTCACTAAAGGTTTTTTGAAGTTAAAAGAGTTGAGCTTAGCTAAAGACGCCTTGTTCTGACTTTTTAAGTCTAGTTAACATCGTCTCTTCTCATATAATTGACTTCAGGGGGAGTTTTTGTAGTGGAGAATTAAAATTTCAGGAAAAAAAAATTTTTTTCTTTAAATAATTTTAATATAAATTTTTCTCTACTTTTAGTAAAAGTAAAATTTTTTCTAGTGTAACTTACCATTTTAGTTGCATAGTCGCTTGCGTTAAGAGTCTTAGGTGACAATAATAGCAGCGATAAGTTTGCACATTCCAAATAGGAGGTGACACAAGTAAATTTATACTTTGTGTTTTTTTTTTCTCGTAGCGGCTTTGACTTTTTTCCCCTTCTTGTTCCATCTTACTATTCTCTAGTCTTAGAAGCATCCAGTTCTTTGGTATGGCAGAGAGAATTAGGATAAGATCCATTTTGAGACAGGAGTCGAAGGACTCAGGATTAGAAGGAGAAGCCGCGAACCTGTTTGTCAACAAAGAAATTGAAAGGTATGATGCGGAGGAAGACAGAGCAGAAGCTAGGAAGAAAGAAGCGGACGATCGTCAATTGGAGCAGAAGAAAATTGAGGCAGAGATGGAAGCTCGCAGGGAAAGAGAGAGAGAGAGAGGGAAAGACAGCATGAACTGGCGCTCAAGGCTTTAGAGAGTCGGGGCGACTCTACTTCGAATAACGGAGAGCCGTCTTCGCCCCAGTCTCAGTCAATGTACCTCTCCAGCACTCAGTCTGCCCAATTAACTGCGATGTCTTTTGCTTTAGAGTCTTTTCCTAGTCCCAATGAGAAAATTGACAGCTATCTAGAAAAATTCGAGAGGCTCGCAAATCTGTATGGGTTAGAGAGTTCTCGCTGGGCACTTAAACTCTCAACGTCATTAAAAAGTACTGCTTATGACGTATATACAAAGCTGGGAACCAACCAACATGATTACGACATGCTGAAAAAGGCCTTGCTAGAGCGGTTTGAGATGACCGCCCGAAAATTTCTGCAAATGTTCAGAAACAGCCGAAAAGAGAGCACGGAAACATTCCCACAGTTCTCTTCACGTCTCACGGGCTATTTGACAAAGTGCATTGAATTATCTGACCTACCTCTTACATATGAGGGACTACTTGAACTTGTTCTTGTGGAACAGATAAAGTCAACTTTGTCAAACGAAACCCGTAGATTTTTGGCTGAACAGGGCGCAGTCAGGCTTGAGGACATACTCAATAAGGCAGAACGCTATACCAATGCAATGGCCGAACTTCCCAGGATCATAAATTCTTTAAAACGTTGTCCCACAGATGAGCCATCTCGTAAACAAAATCAAAAGCAATGTCCTGGGTCACCGTCCTATTCGACCCCTCTAATTCCAGTACTCTCAGAATTACAACCAACGAGAAAATAATACCCAGAGACCTCCCCAGGAAAAATCGAAATTCTACAAAAACCGATACCCCCCTAACAACAATTCTGATCAACCCACCAAGCCTACGTGGCAGCGCGGCCACCAAGGTCAAGGAAAAGGGAAGACCCCTACACCAGGAACGTCTGATTAGGGCAAACAAACCGGTCCAAACCGCGTCGGATGTTTGCATACAGCCTCGAAAGGTAGAGTCAATGTCAGTGATTCTCAACCTGAGGGGGACCGACTCTCAACTCGAGGAACTGTAATTTTGAATGGTACCTCAACTACTTGTCTCTTTGACACTGGACTGAGCTTTAGTTGTATTTTCGCTAGGCACCTAGTCAAACCCGGTCAGGAGACAGAGGAAACCGTCAAACTTAGTGGAGTTTTCAGGAGTGATGCACCAAGGACGCTTCCGATCGCACTGGTAGAAATACACTCTGACTTTGTCAGAGGAGTTATTAAAGCGGCCATTATGGATGATCCTATCTACCCAGTTATCCTGGGATGTAGATATTTGTTTATTGGGAGACCAAAGGAGCTGATTGTGGCAGCGGTAACCACAAGAGGGCAAGCCAAGAAGGAGAGGGAGCCTGCGCCAAATTTGTTGCCGAACGAACTGAAGGAGGCGCAACAAAAGGACCCTACTCTGGAGCTCTGCTTTAGAAAACTGCCCATGGCTAAGGACCCCAGACACAACGGAGACATCTTTTCTAAGGATGGCGTATTGTATCGTAGAACGGGCAACCCGGACACGGGGAATAACCAGCTCCTAGTACCGACGCAGTACCGAAGCCAGATCTTAGAAATGGGGCACTCTCTTCCCTTTAGTGGACATATGGGACAAAACGCCACTATTCAGCGAATAAAAACCCACTATTGGTGGCCAGGAATGAACTCTGACATTATTAGGTATGTGAAATCCTGCGCCCAGTGCCAACGGGTAGCACCCAAGCACTTGACACCCCCAGTACCCACGGGGCAAATGCCAATAGTAGGGACTTCATTTGAACGGGTTGCTGTCGACATCATTGGACCCCTGGAAAGGACCAAAAGAAGAAACAGGTTCATCCTGACCTTAGTCGACACTTACACAATGTGGGCCGAAGCTGTACCGCTACCATGCATAGATTCCAAGCATGTCGCAGAAGCCCTCGTGCAAATCTTTACACGGTTGGGATTCCCTCAACAAGTTTTGACGGACAATGGATCCCAATTCCGTAGCCTGTTAATGGAGGAAATCTTTAAGATCTTGATGGCCACACATATCCACACAAGTCCCTACCATCCGGCCGGAAATGGGCTCGTGGAACGTTTTAACGGCAACCTCACCACCATGTTACGTAAGCTGGGTCAGGAGAAACCGGAAGACTGGGACCTATATATATATCGGCTGCCTTATTCGCCTACCGAGAGGTTCCCCAAGCGTCTACGGGATTCGCGCCAGCTACACTTTTATTTGGCAGACCTATTAAGGGGCCACTAGAAGCCTTACTCCGGTCCCTGACAGACCAAAAGGCTGACGAGACAGTCGTCTCCGCAAGCAAGTATGTATCTGAGCTCAAGGAAAGGCTAAAGCTAGGATGGGATCTAGCTACAACCAACCTTACGAAAGCCCACGCTAAACATGCTAAAAGATACAACAAAGCTGCAAAAGAGAGAGAGAGAGAGCTCCAACCAAGGGAGAAAGTTCTGTTGCTACTTCCAACCAGAAGCAATAAACTTCGCATCGGATGGCAAGGGCCGTTTAACGTCCTTAAAAAGATCTCGCGTACCAATTACAAGATCTCCATCAAAGGAAAGGAGAAGGTCTTCCACATAAATCTGCTGAAGAAATATTTGGAAAGACCGGTGCCATCCTCCGAGCATCTCCTGGCTGTCGCCATAGCAACGGAAGACAAGGAAGATGATGATGGTTGCATGGAGTATCCATTGCAACCCACAGAATCCTTTAAAGATGTCAAGTTCGGCGACAATCTCTCACCAGAACACCAAACAGAAACCAGGGCGCTACTAAAACAGTACAGTTCAGTCTTAACGGATGTACCTGGTCGAACAAATCTAATCGAATTTGATATGAAATTAATAAACGAGACCCCTGTTCGAACCAGAGTTTACCCCATACCGTACGCTAAAGCTGATGCACCTCACGGAGAAATAGACAAGCTGCGTCAAGCAGGAATTATAAGTGAGTGTACATCTCCTTACAGTTCCAGTGTAGTGCTGTTGCAGAAGCCCAATAAGGAAGTTCGGCTGTGTATAGATTACCGGCTGCTAAACGCTGTAACGGAGTTCCAGCCCGAACCTCTCCAAACTGTTTCTGAGTTGTTCACCAAGCTTAGCAAAGCAAAGATTTTCTCCAAGATTGACCTCAGTAAAGGTTATTATCAAATACCAGTAAAGGAGGAAATTAAACCTTTGTTAGCTTTCAGCACTAGTAAAGGACATTACACATTTAACGTGATGCCATTCGGTTTGCATAACGCACCAGGAGTGTTCACCAGGATGATGAGGAAGCTTCTAGAACCTTTGCAAAGTCCCCATATCCATAATTTCATGGATGACATATTAATTGCATCGGAAACCTACGAAGAACATATTGCTACGGTTGCTATGCTCCTCATGAGACTACATGAAACTGGTCTCACAGCCAGACCTAGCAAATGTCTCATCGGGTTTGAACATTTAGACTTCCTGGGGCATACTATTTCTCACGGCTGTAGTTGACCTATTAAGAAGAACGTGGAGAAAATAGTGGAAGCAAAAAAACCCCGAACGAAGAAAGACGTACGTTCCTTCATATCACTATGTGCATACTATCAGAAGTACATCCAGAACTTCAACGGACTGACGGCACCTCTGACTGACCTCACAAAGAAAGGTTGTACTGATAAGGTCATATGGGATCAAAAGTGCGAACACGCGTACAGCACTTTGAAAGGACAGTTGTCTGCATACCCCATTTTGAGGTTGCCTGACCTCAAGAAACCTTTTGTACTGCGGGTCGACGCGTCAGGTCAGGGCATCGGGTCAACACTGCTTCAAGCCGATGACAGTGACCTAAACATGCTATTTCCAGTTGCCTATGGCAGTCGGAAATTAAATAAAGCTGAACGGAACTACAGCGTAGTTGAAAGAGAATGTCTCGCTCTGATTGACGGTATCAGACGCCATCATGAGTTTCTCTATGGTACATCTTTCACGGTGCAAACAGACCACGCTCCGTTAGCCTTTCTTGGTGCCAATAAAGAATTTAACGCAAGGATCATGCGTTGGGCCCTTCTTTTAAGCGTTTATTCTTTCAAAGTGGAATACATTCCGGGAAGACAGAATGTCGGGGCTGATTTCCTGAGTAGAAACTGGACTACGGAGGAAGAGGAGGAAGTTGAAGATACCAATCATCCTAAAGCTACCGATCAGGGCAGCTTCATTGTCATAAATCAAACATGAAAACAGGTTTTCATGTCTCAAAAGAGGGGACGACTGTGACAGACGACTCACTGACCCTGAAGTGACCCTGAATTTTGGATGATATAGTACGACCCTTTGTAACTACCCCTCGGATAACATCAGTGCCCCCGAATATTGTAACCTTTCGTCAAACGGGATAGTTTTTTCACCTGGACTCATTAGCTATGAAACCGTTCCATGCAGATGGTCAACACGTGGGCTGAGTAATATGTGGACAGCTTATCTACCGTTCATTCTGGTCATCGCATTGATTTAAGGAGAGATTAAATCACGCCCATGGACATCTCTTGAGCAATCATATACAGTATTTTCATTAACTTGGCCAGAATGCCGGCCCAGTGGGGGCGGCGCCAGGATCAAACAGAGAGCAGCGACCACGATCAAAGACACAGACTGGGGGATCTCAGGAAAGACTAGCGCCACGATCAAAGACAGTAGTGGTCCCTGACGAGCGTCGCAAGTTTCCCTGCTGGTATTTCGCATCTCGGTATTAAACACGAAACCGATCGCAGTGGGAGCGAACGGGGAAAGCCGGCGCAAGCAGCGAGCGAAGATACGAGAGACCAGAAGGGCGGCTTCTCTCTTTGGTCTGGCGGTCAGATCCCCAAAAGTCATCTGAGATCAAAAAAGGTGTCAAAATTTCACATGTCCCCCAAATTGCATTCCAGTTGTAGATATACAGACCATGAAGAAATGCATGTTATCACTCGTTGGCCAGAACTTGACAGAAGCACTAGCGATATTGAAATCTTGTTATAGATTTTCCTCTGATTTTCATATATATTTGCAGTGAATTCTATTTCTGTGCAAAACGGTAAAATATAATTGTGTAAAGTGATAAGTGGTCTAGTTCATTCATTCTATTTCACTGGATTTTGTGTTAATTTAAATCTATTAAATTAAACCGTCTCAATAGTTCCAGTTGTAAATGTAATATACCTGCTATATTATTTCCAAAAGATAATAGATGTTAAATGCTTAAATTAACTTTTAAAGTCGCGAAGGAATTTATAATTAATAAATTTAGTTAAGTCCTATATTTATAGACGTGTGTTTTAACCACTAGAAGTAGAACTCGCGCAGTGTTTATTAAATACATAATTAAATACGCGAGCATATATAAAATAGTCTTAACGGGAAATTATCGCATTCTATAATGTTATTGGATTTTTCGATATGAATTGCATGTCTTTTTCTTTCATACAGAGTGATCGAATCCTTGCAATCCCAGCAATAGAGAAATCATACAGAGTCCTTTTCAGACTCGGTTCTTAACTTCCAGATATATTGATGGAACATTTTTAAATATAATTCTTGTGGCGGTCTGATACAACCTAGCTATAAATTACATGAAAGAAAGTACCCCCAAGAACTTTTTTTTAGTAAATCATCAAATTTAATTACAATCTGTAATATAAACTGGAAGATGAACAGTGCCAGCAGCGATAATTTATTTACTACTCTACTATGAGAGAATACAAATTTACCTGACTGTGACTGAGCCTAATTTTCCTCACTGGATTTAAACCATACCGGTCAGTTGCTATCATCACGCCTTGAAGGAATTTTACCTCCAGCGGAAAATTAAAGAGACCACTTCATTTTCACCCCTGTATTGAATTGTGTCAGTGCCATCCCATAGACTCCTTTCCATATAATAAAACATAATAACTCTGAGTCTTCAAGTCCGGCAATTAGTGGGAATATTCACTATCAGCAAACCTCGCTACATCTGGGGCGGGACACCGAAGTACTAGACATTTTCACGTGTCAAGAGTAATTGTTGTTTATATAATTCTATGGATTGTCTGATGCTGCAATCGGTAAGTGTGTGTGTGAGTATATGAGTGTGGATCCTCACATGCGTGTATGAATGACAGGAAATTAAATCTTTTATGTAACCATTTTGTTAACTTGCTTACCTGGTAATATATATCTTTTCTGTATACCCTACATTGTTCCTTTAAGTGGGATAGTTTTTGATAAACTCTGTTTAAAACCCCTCCTTGTCTTTTGCTTAGTAAAGGGAAGAACAATTGGGAAGAACAGGATTCTTTCTACCACCCATACCAAATTTTGTAACACCTCTTTTCAGAGTAATTAACTTTACTGTTAGGTTAACGTACCTATGTTCCTGATAACTATCTATCTTTGGACTGGGTTTATCTTTGTCTAATAAGCGGGACGGGCTTAGTCGATACCAATCTTCTTCACCCCCTCCCTACCTTGTTATTTGCATTTTTCTGTACTTATGATATTTTTGCTATAAACACATGATTATTGTAGTGATTGTTTTTTTAACTTTAATAAACAACATAAACTTAATCGCTACTGTGTTGGACTACCCAAAGCCCCATAAAAATTCCCCTATTTGTTTAAGATAGTTTGTATCCACGTCGTCTGTGTGTTTGAAGCACCAAATCGGTGTGAGAGCAGGTGTGTGACTGGAAACTGGCAAATAATTGTTTGACCAGTGGAGCATTAAGAGTAGATTGAGAGAAACGATTTGTCATAAATAAGTCTGTCTTTACTCTCCTCCAGCACTCTGTGAAGCAACTATTTACTCTCTACATTTCTGTCACTGAGCTTTTCACCATCATTCTACACTCTAAACCGGACTACTATTTCTAAGACTCTTTTCTCTCAAAATAAATTTACGACAGGTGGTTGAAGTAACAAAAAAGACATGGTCCACAACCAGATGATATGTCAAGGCCTAAAAACCCAACCCCTGCAGACCCAAGTAGAACAGTCCCAACTGAAATGGTTTGGCCATGTCTGCAGAATGGGAGAAGATTGGCTACCACGACAAGCATGGGAAACTAAGAGCCAGGGATCTAGACCTCCAGGACAACCCAAAGTCCAATGAGAGGACAATATTAGACAATCTTTGAAGGACCGAGGACTAGAATGGAACCAAGCCAGGAGGAAGACAGCCTATAGAATAGTATGGCGCTCTCTCTTACAAACCTCTGCACGTCACAGTAGAAGATGAACGACTAAGTAAGTAAGTAAGATTGGACTGGAGAAGAAATATTTAAGAGAAAGAAACACAATTTTTTTTTTTTAATCACATCTGCATTTCACAAGGAACAACAGACACATCATTCTAAATAATGATTTAAAGCATTTCACAAGGAACAACAAAACACATCATTCTAAATAATGATTTAAAGCATTTCACAAGTAACTACAGACACATCATTCTAAATAATGATTTAAAGCATTTCACAAGGAACAACAGACACATCATTCTAAATAATGATTTAAAGCATTTTACAAGGAACAACAAGACACATCATTCTAAATTATGATTTAAAGCATTTCACAAGGAACAACAAGACACATCATTCTAAATAATGATTTAAAGCATTTTACAAGGAACAACAAGACACATCACTCTAAATAATGATTTAAAGCATTTCACAAGGAACAACAGACACATCACTCTAAATAATGATTTAAAGCATTTCACAAGGAACAACAGACACACCATTCTAAATAATGATTTAAAGCATTTCACAAGGAACAACAGACACATCATTCTAAATAATGATTTAAAGCATTTCACAAGATTTTTTCCTTCAATATCCTCTATTTTATATATAGCGTATAAACTGCCTGTTTTTTTTTCTGGTGTGGTAGCACAGCGGTTAGGCACTGGCTTCCTTGGTCCATGGTTCGATCTCAAGTTGAGGTGGAATTTTTTAGACTGAAAAACTACAAGGTCGACCCACCCTCATGAATTGGGTACCACAGCAACTCTGGGAACGTTAAGGCGGCTGGTGTGATGCTTACCATATCATTCCTAGTCTACCGATGGTCAAGAAAATATGGGCCGAACAACATATTCCAAATATGCCTTAAAGGGCATGTAATGGGATCTTTTACCTTTTACAGCCTGTCTTTTTAAATACGGTATCACCTGAAGAGAAATTCTGCAACCAATTTTGGGTGCCTGTTTTTTTAAAGAAATATGTGGTTTTGAAGAAAAAAATTACATCTTTGAACTGACCGTGATAAAAAATGTGTCTTCTTCTTCTTCCGTCCTTAGCCACCGACCGTCAAAGCAGTCAGTGGCCATTACGCCTAGTGGCGTCTTAGGGCAACAGCAGATAGGTTTTCTTTGCCATTGTTTCCCATCACGCCTATTGGCGTCTTTAGGCCAACGGCAAATCAATCCATTTGCTGTTGTTTCCGTAATCGAAGTGACTGGCAAACGGGTGATCAGCCCGTTGGTATAAAAATGTGTAGATATGTTTAAAACTACTTTGCACCGATATTATGAACATTTTATTGCAATTATACCAGTGTAAGTTTGCAATTTTATTTATTTATATTTTATGAGGGTTTTTCAGCCAGGTCTACACTTCCCAAGAATTGAAAGATTGGACCTACAATTCCGCAAAAAATAACAATTTATAGCATTTCACAAGGTTCCTCAGGCAATTTTTTATGTTTTTTATGTATAAAATATGCACATACTGTAATAATGTAGCTGTTGTTTAAGGTTTTTGCCTTCTAAGAGCAAGGCATTGTACTTTCAACATAGAATAAAGTCTGTTGAGTATATCCGAGAGCAATTCGCCAATCAAAAATAAGTGAACTCTGTTAACCTAAGAGCTGTGTTGATTAAATATAAGCCCAGAAAAGGGCTACTAGCATCCTTCAGCTAGCATGAAATAGCCTCAAATACTGCTATCCAGATTAGGGTTGATAGACACTAGGTCCTAAATAGTACTAACATTATATATCTGCTAGCGTGATGGAGCCCTGAATAGGGCTGGCAGCTACACCAATGCTGCCCTTACCTCCGGAGGGTTTATCAAACTTGTTTAATAAGAGAAGAAACAACGATTTCAAATAAGAGAAGAAACAACGATTTCAATTTTCATAATACCGTATCCATTTTGGTGAGTGTGCGAAATGTAAAATACAAAACTGCATGGTATAGAAAGATGAACCTATCGCCAACACTGTTTCGAGCTTAGATAAAAATGACGCCCGACAAACACTGAGATCGTTTTAAAAATAACATTACAAATCCAACATGGAGATCTCCAGTAACATCATCATCATCATCATCATCATCATCAGCTGCCATCTCCACAACGAAGGTTGGCTGTAATGGATCTCCAACGTCTTCTGTCTCTTGTCTTGGTGGTGCGCTCTGAAAGACTCTTTCCTGTCCATCTCTTGATGTTATCTTCCCACTTATAGCGCTGTCTTCCCATTGCACGTTTGCCTTCACCTCTCCCTTCTATTATGGTAACACTGTCCTTTAACAACGAAATTGATAAACAACTTCGAGCGAAAGAAATTGTGAACCGTCATGATCACCTACGCCAGTGAGCATGGTACTTAAAGATGACAACGATATATATTCCTAGTAGGCCTACGGGTTTATAAATAATGACAATTTTCACAACTTACACGTTGAATCTTGTAGCTCTGCGCGGATGTTGCCAGTGTTGCCACATTTTTTTTCTAGTAAAACACAGTACCTTAAAAAATTGAATGTTGAATTTGAACTGTCCAGAATAAATGCATGTCGATTTTATGAGTAGCGTAATTTGGCACATTAGCTTTAAGCTAATTGCGTTCTTCTTCTTTCATTCGTTTGAAATATATTGTCTATAATTGCAATGTTGTTTTTTGTATACACTTCACTGTCTTTTGTAGTTCATACAGAGGCCCGTATAGTTTTGCTTCCAGTGTTGTTTATCTGGGCCAGAAGGTGTGCCTCAGTATATCATATTCGGGGCAGTCTTGAAGTATGTGCTCTGCAGTCAGGGGTGCCTGTCCACATGTACACATGGATGAATTGCAAATCTTGAATTTTGTATACATGCTGCAGCGGAGTCGGTTATGTCCTGTTCTGAGGCGCAGAATAACAATTTGTTCTGATCTGTTCAAAGCTTGGTAATTGTCCTGTGTTGGTGTTGGTGGCTTTCTGATGGTACATAACTGGTACATCCGGTTGCTTGTCTGCAGCACCTTCTTTAGCCAGTCAGTCTGCTCTCTCGTTTCCTGGTATTTCACAGTGAGACGGTATCCTCTGCATGGTGACCTTGCGCTCGTTGCACAGTTTAGACAGTAGGGTTTGTATACCTGGTATTTTCTGCACTGAAGTGCTTGGAGTGTTGATCTTGCATCTGTCAGGAATACCACAGGCTGTGGACCCAGATTGGTGTTCAACAGTTTCTCGGTTGCCACATTGATTGCCTTGATTTCTGCATCATAATAGTTACAGGATTTCCCTGTTGGTACTCTGACCGTATCCCTAGTGTTGTTTGGGTATTCCATGTACACTTCTGCTCCTAAATTCTTTACTGAATTTTGTGCTGACCCATCCGTGTATATTCGGACCCAGAGATCATGTATTCACCATCCAAGAAACTGAAAGTGACTGTCCTACGTTGCACGATGTTCTGTTCATCCTTGTCGAGTATTCCTTTCATTTTATCTGGATGTATACTGGTAGTCCAGGCCCCTGTCTCCAAGGGGTTTGTTCTGGCACAGACTTTAGGGGGCTGTCAACTTCAGGCAAGTCTATGGTTTGTCTACGAAGTCGTTTGGCCTGGTGGATAAAACTGCTTCTTTTCAATCGTCCCATTGCTAGGTTCTGCAATATGTCCTGCATTGGATGGTGTAGTAAATTTATTTGAGAAGAAGTCCTCTAAGCAGTGGTCCCGTTCAGGGTGAAGAATGATGGAGACGGCTATGTGATAGTAAGGGTTTTTAGAAGTAAATAGTTGATTCACAGAGTGCTGGGAAAAGTAAGGACAGACTGTTTTACGACAATTTTTCTCTCAATTCTACTCCATAAAAACTCTTCTGGACAAACAATTATTTGCCAGTTTCCAGACACACACCTGCGCTCACACCGATTTGGTGCTTCAAACACACAGACGCACGTGAATAAAACTATATTAAACAGATAGGGGTACATTTGGACTTGGGTATTCCAACACAGTACTAAATACGTTTTACGTGTTTATTTTCCATTAAAAATCAGTCACGACATGTATCATTTGTTTACAATCAAAATATCATAGGTACAGAAAATACAAATAACAAAGGTGGGGTTGGGTTTATGAAGAGTGGTATCCCCTTTGCCCTTCCCTCTTGAAAATATACAGAGATAAACCCAGTCCAAAGATAGGTAATTTTTCAGAAAAATAGATGATGTAACCCAACAGTAAATTCAATTACTCTGGAAAAAAGAGGTGTTACAATACTAATTATGCGTGGTAGAAAAATCCTGTTATTCTCAACTGTTTTCCCTTTACTCAGCAAATGAAAAAGGGGGGGGGGGGGAATAATAAACAGAGTTATAAAATCCCACTCAAAGATCAATACAGATAATACAAAAAATATTTACTAGGTAGGCAAATTAAACAAATTGTTTGCAAAAATAAATCTCCTGTCATTCATGCATTCTCGTGAGGGTCCACACTCATATGCTCACACTCACTTACCGATTGCAGCATCAGGAACTCCATAGAATTATATAAACAGCAATTACACTCTTGACATATGAAAATGTCTGGTACTTCGATGTCCAGCCCCAGATTTAGCGAGGTTGGCTGATAGCAAATATTCCCACTTATCGCCGGACGTAAAGCCTAATAGATCTTGTGCTTTATTATATAAAAAGAGTCTATGGGATGGCACTGTCACAGTTTGATACAGGGGTGAGAATGGAGTGGTCTCTTTAATTTCGCCGCTGGTGGTAAAATTCCTTCAATGCGTGATGATAGCAACTAACCGGTATGTTTTTAAGATCCAGTGAGGAAAACTAGGCCCAGTCACAGTTCAGGTAAATATGTACCTTCTCACAGCAGGGCGTTAAATAAAATATCGCTACTGGCAACTGTTCTTCTTCCAGTTTATCTTACAGATTGTAATTTAATTTGATGGTGTATTTAAATGTTCTTGGGGGTACTTTCTTTCATGTAATTATGATAGCTAGGCCGCATCGGACCGCCATAAGATCATATTTAAAATGTTTCATCAATATATCTGGAAGTTTAAGAACCGAGTCTGGAAGACTCTGTATGATTTCTTGCTGGGATCGCAAAGGATATGTGATCATTCTATAGAAAAAGATAGAAAAACCATGACAACATAATCATACCACAAGAATCAAATAATATTCTAACGCGCGATAAATTTACCATTAAGTTTATTATATACACTTGCATATTTAATTATGTATTTAATAAACACTTTGCAAGTCTATGGTTAAAACACACATCTATATATATATATATATATATATATATATATAGATATATATATATATATATATATATATATATATATATATATATATATATATATATATATATATATAGGACTTAACTAAATTAATTAATTATAAATTCCTTCGCGACTTTAAAAGTTACTTTAACATTTAAGCATCTATTGTTATTGGACATAATATAATAGATATATCATTAAATTTACCACTGGAACTTTTGAGATGAGTTAAATTTAATAGATTTAAATAAACACAAAATCCAGTGAAATAAAATGAAAGCATTAGACCACTAATCACTTTAACAAATATATTATACCATGCACAGAAAAAGAAATCACTCCAATGTAGCCACCAATTCAGATGGAAATCTAGCAAAATGCTACTATAGCTAGTGAATCTTAAATCTCTGGCGACCGAATGAAAAAATAGCTTTCTTCGTGGTCTGTATATATCTAACTGGAATGCAAGATTGGGGGGACATGTCAGATTTTCGCGCCTCTTAAGAACCCAGGAAGAATCGAGGTTTCTAGCCGTCGTGTTAACAGACATGCCGTCCCTGGCTTCTGTATTCCTGTTTGCTGCCTCCGCATTCTTCTGACCGCTCTGGTCCATCTTGCGAGCGGTTCAGTGTTCGCACGGAGATGAGAAATTTCTGCGAGAAACTAGCTTTTCTATTCTGGGGATCGTCTTGCCTTGATCTCACGCCGCCTCTACGTCTTTCTCCGTCCGTCTTTGACTGCGAGCACTTCTGCGGTTCACGCTGGGATGTGAAAAACCGGCGAGACTCTGCTTTCCCTTTCTATGGACCACCGCTGCCCTTGACTGCTAGCGTTTCCTGTGGTTCGCACCGAGATGCGAAATACCGATGAGACCTAGCTTCGTTAGCTCTTAGATTTCTCAGTGTCTTTGATTGTATACTTAATGAGTCCAGGTGGAACATTGCAGGTTGATGAAAAGTTGCACCAAATGTTCAGGGGTTCTAATGTTATACGAGGCAAAATACCCTGTCATCCAACTTTCAGGGAAGCTGAGATGTCCGTCACAATCGTACCCTCTTTTGAGACATGGAACTCGTTTTCATGTTTCATTCCTGACAATGAAGCTGCTCCTGATCGGTAGCTTTTGGATGATTGGTATGTCCAACTGTCTCTTCCTCCATAGTCCAGTTTCTACTCAAGAAGTCAGCTCCGTTATTTTGTGTTCCTGGAATGTATTCCACTTTGAAGGAATAAACGCTTAACAACAAGGCCCAGCACATTATCCTTGCGTTGAATTCCTTATTGGCACCAAGAAAAGCTAATGGAGCATAGTCTGTTTGCACTGTGAAAGAAGTTCAATAGAGAAACTCATGATGGCGTTTAATGCCATGAATCAGAGTGAGACATTCTCTTTTAACGACAATGTAGTTGCGTTCAGCCTTATTTAACTTTCGGCTGCCATAAGCAACTGGAAATAGCAGATTCGGGTCACTGTCATCGGCTTGAAGCAATGTTGACCCGATGCCCTGACCTGACGCGTCAACTCGTAATACTAAAGGTTTCTTGAGGTCAGGTTACCTCAGAATGGGGTATGCAGACAATTGACCTTTCAAAGTGCTGTACGCGTGTTCGCACTTTTGATCCCAAATGACCTTATCAGGACACCCTTTCTTCCGCTTCCTTTTTCTCTTTTTCTACTCTCTGTTGGTCTGCGTCATATCTTTCAAGTTCTTTATTGACAAACAGGTTCGCTGCTTCTCCTTCTAACCCTGAGTCCTTCGCCTCCTGTCTCAAAATGGATCCTATCCTAATTCTCTCTGCCATGCCAAAGAACTGGATGCTTCTAAGACTAGAGAATAGTAAGATGGAACAAGAAGAGGAAAAGACTCAAACTCGCTACGAGAAAAAACACAAAATATAAATTTACTTGTGTTACCTCCTACCTTGTAATGTGTTAACTTATCGCTGCTATTATTGTCACTTAAGACTCTTAACGCAAGCGACTATGCCACGTTAAAATGGTAAGTACTCTAGAAAAAAAATCTACTTTTGCTAACAGTAGAGAAAGATTTATATTAAAATAATTTAAAGGATGTCACAGAGAGTTTATGATCTATAAATTTTCTATATTCTCTTCTTTTTCTTCCATTCGTGTCCTCTATTTATTATCACTCTTTATCTTTTTCCTGTATTTTTCGCATTCGTTCATTTGCGAAAAATATTTTCTTTTCCCATTCTCATTTTACCGTTTTTCTTTCTCATACGGACACGCATCCTATTACGTAGATGTCCGGCTGCAGGACGACAGAATGTGTGAATACTCGTCGAGGCAGACAGAAGATGCAGACATATCGGCTACATTCTCATATGTCACGAGAGTTTTTCGTCAGGCTAGCTCCCGGCGAAGTGTGAAAATTGCCCTCTGCAGGGGAGACGGGTCGTCTGGCACTCGCATCTGACATGAACACTCACTATCCGATAGTTAGACGGAGGTGTGAATCGCGCCAGACATGCTCGCTCAGAGCAGACATATAGTCTGGGTTTTTCCATGACACTCACGCTCCACTGTCAGTTTGTTAACGTAGGTGTGAAGACGCACTGGTGGCCGTTACAGCATGCGTCTAAGGTAATGTAGGTGTTACGAGAGGGGGAGATTTCAGGGTCTCGCAATAGCGTGTATCCTTTGTCTGGTTTATGATATTAACCAGAGTTTGAAACTAGATTTTCATTCTTACTCCTAAATTCGCAGTAGACAGGTTGTTCGTGAATAGAATAAGCTGTATAGCAAAGCTCTTAGTTTGTTCGAAAATTTGACGAGCTTCTAGACTTCAAATAAATATACCAGCGTATAATTCTATAGTGTGCGATTACCTGTAGTTCTGTGTTGAGGTAAATATCATATATATATCTAGTACTTTGTGAGTGATTAAGTGTTAAATCGCTTATTTTATTTCCCTAGTTGCTTGTGTGCAGAGTGAATAATTCATAAGTCTGTTATATTCTCTAGTCGACAAGTTACAATGGAAAGCAGAATAAATTCCCTAGCTTAAAATCATGTAGCTATTAATGAATTTAATTTAACTGCTAAATACTCAGTCGAGAATATTTTTAAACTAACTTATAAATGCTAGATGCCTCATGAGTGTTGACGGAATACGTATGTATTCCTAATTCATGACGATTGATTTTATGTATATAACTACTTCACATGAATTTTAACGATAGGTCAAGCGCTACGCTTGCAGTTTAAAATGTAAAGTTATATCCGAGGAATAGTATGTAATAATATTTTATATGATGTTGTTTTTCTTACATTCAGTGAATACTGGGGTAACCCAACTTTGCCAGCGTTGAGTACAAATTGAGAGAAGAAACATTTTTATCTTTAACCACGAGGGTTTACAAGTTAACACCTGTCTGACAGTGCTTGTGTCTGCATAAATAGACAGAGTACAACTCTCACTAACGGTTTTTATTAAAGACTAAATGCTTATACTGTGCCTTTGCGCCAGATATTATTTCTGCCCAAACTCTCTAGTACATTTTTAGCCTTTGTGGCAAGTAAGATATTACAATCGATAACTTTTTCCGACACTGTTGATAAGCGGGGGGTGGGGGGGGGGGGAAGACCAACTAAATTCCTATACTGAAAGAAGACACCGACCTGACATTCCTCATTTCAAGAAACAAATCATTTGACATGGTGCTCGTTGTTAGTGTTCGTGCCGGGACAAAATTTTAATGTGAATTAAACAGACATCCGAAAAGTAAGAACACCCAAGGAATCAATCCCTGAAGCAGAGAATTCAACCCATCTTTTTGGAACTGGGAATTTCTTGGTCAAGACTGCTTTCGACGATACTGTATGTGAAAGTCCTAAAAATTATGTTTCCCGATGCTGTCATCAAAGCTGTAAGTACGAAAGAGAACACGTGGCCACGGCTGAATGAATAGAGTGAACGCAGGTCAGAGTGTTTCTTTTCTGTTGTATTTTTGGCACCAATTTTTTTCTGTCTGGATTTCTTATGCAAGTGTTATCCTGCTAAAAATATTTCCCCTTAAAATAGATCAGAGTATCAAGTCTGTGCATACCTTAAAAAAAGGGGAAAAAATCTTAGACTCAATCATATGTATCTGTGACTCTATGGGGCTATCATCTTTCCTTCTAACGGGAATGTGGGCTAAACATCGAGGGGAAAGATCATACTAACGGGTCTATCATCCTTATAGCAATACCTTGATTTTTTATGACTTTCTGTATATGATATGATGTAATTTTATATGTTGTGAGAGAAGTTTATTCTGATAAAATAATTAATCATAAACTTATTCCAGTGCGTTGGTCAGCTCGTTCCAAAATTATCTGTATAATCATTGTTATAGTTTTCCCACGTGTGTGCGTCTACATATTGTCAATTGTGTGTGCACGTGAGTGGAAATATATATTAATATATGTATTTTTTATAGACTGTCTGACTCCTCTGGATCTGTTGTAGAAGATAGGCGGAAAGAGAGAAGATTCTCGATTTCCGAGACAACTTCTATAAAATTCTACCATCTCACTCGTGGAGATCTATTTCTTTTATCACATCTCACTGTGGCTATCACTCATTCTGATCTATTCAGAAGGGACCAACCCAAGTCTTAATTTCACTATCAAAAATCTACGACAAAGGAAAAAAAAATTTTTCCCAAAATTTTAATTCTCCGACAACAAAACTCCGCCCCTGAAGTCAATTTTGAGAAGAGACGTTGTTAACTAGACTTTAAAAAATCAGAACAATGCGTCTTTAGCTTAACTCATCTCTAGTAACTTCAAAAACCTTTAGTGACTGTAAAAACAATCACGCAATCTCTGCAAATCTATAAAGAAAAAATTTAATTCTTCTCTGCCAGAGGATAATTTAAATAACAAATATTTTTGTTTATCCGTACTTTCCTCTGCTGTGGAAAGAAAACAACCTGTAAATATGCTGTGTGGACGACCCAAATACTAAAAGGCGTTGTCTAGGGGTGTAATTATTTATTTTTTATTTCCTTACTTCACAAAGACAGATCATTCACACTCTATCAAGTTAGACCCAGACTTAAATCAGACTCAAAAATATGTTTATCCCGGCGAGCCAGCCAAATATTGTCGTAAATTTATTTGAGAAGAAGTCCTCTAAGCAGTGGTTCCGTTCAGAGTGAAGAATGATGGAGACGGCTATGTGATAGTAAGGGTTTTTAGAAGTAAATAGTTGATTCACAGAGTGCTGGGAAGAGTAAGGACAGACTGTTTTACGACAATTGTTCTCTCAATTCTACTCCTTAAAAATTCTTCTGGACAAACAATTATTTGCCAGTTTCCAGACACACACCTGTGCTCACACCGATTTGGTGCTTCAAACACACAGACGCACGTGAATACAAACTATATTAAACAGATAGGGGTACATTTGGGCTTGAGTATTCCAACACAGTACTAAATAAGTTTTTCGTGTTTATTTTCCATTAAAAAATCAGTCACGACATGTATCATTTGTTTACAAGCAAAATATCATAGGTACAGAAAATACAAATAACAAAGGTGGGGTTGGGTTTATGAAGTGTGGTATCCCCTATGCCCTTCTCTCTTTAAAATAGACAGAGATAAACCCAGTCCAAAGATAGGTAATTTTTCAGAAAAATAGATGATGTAACCCAACAGTAAATTCAATTACTCTGGAAAAAAAGGTGTTAGAATACTAATTATGCGTGATAGAAAAATCCTGTTATTCTCAACTGTTTTCCCTTTCTCAGCAAATGAAAAAAAAGGGGGGGGGGGGGTTAATAAACAGAGGTATAAAATCCCACTCAAAGAACAATACAGAGAATACAGTAAAATATTTACTAGGTAGGCAAATTAAACAAATGGTTTGCAAAAATAAATCTCCTGTCATTCATGCACGCTCGTGAGGGCCCACACTCATATGCTCACACTCACTTACCGATTGCAGCATTAGGCACTCCATAGAATTATATAAACAGCATTTACACTCTTGACATATGAAAATGTCTGGTACTTCGATGTCCAGCCACAGATTTAGCGAGGTTGGCTGATAGCAAATATTCCCACTTATCGCCGGACGTGAAGCCTAATAGTTCTTGTGCTTTATTATATAAAAAGAGTCTATGGGATGGCACTGTCACAGTTTGATACAGGGGTGAGAATGGAGTGGTCTCTTTAATTTCGCCGCTGGTGGTAAAATTCCTTCAATGCGTGATGATAGCAACTGACCGGTAAGTTTTTAAGATCCAGTGAGGAAAACTAGGCCCAATCACAGTTCAGGTAAATATGTACTTTCTCACAGCAGGGCGTTAAATAAAATATCGTTACTGGCAACTGTTCTTCTTCCAGTTTATCTTACAGATTGTAATTTAATTTGATGGTGTATTTAAATGTTCTTGGGGGTACTTTCTTTCATGTAATTATGATAGCTAGGCCACATCGAACCGCCACAAGACTATATTTAAAATGTTTCATCAATATATCTGGAAGACCGTATGATTTCTTGCTGGGATCGCAAAGGTTATGTGATCATTCTATAGAAAAAGATAGAAAAGCATGGCAACATAATGATACCACAAGAATCAAATAATATTCTAACGCGCGATAAATTTAACGTTAAGACTATTATATACACTCGCGTATTTAATTATGTATTTAATAAACACTTCACAAGTCTATGGTTAAAACACACATCTATATATATAGGACTTAACTAAATTAATTAATTATAAATTCCTTCGCGACTTTAAAAGTTACTTTAACATTTAAGCATCTATTATTATTGAAAATAATATAATAGATATATCTTTAAATTTACCACTGGAACTTTTGAGATTAGTTAAATTTAATAGATTTAAATAAACACAAAATCTAGTGAAATAAAATGAAAGCACTAGACCACTGATCACTTTAACAACTATATTATACCGTGCACGGAAAAAGAAATCACTCCAATGTAGCCACCAATTCAGATGGAAATCTAGCAAAATGCTACTATAGCTAGTGAATCTTAAATCTCTGGCGACCGAATGATAAAATGTTTTTTTTTTGTGGTCTGTATATATCTAACTGGAATGCAAGATTGGGGGGACATGTCAGATTTTCGCGCCTCTTAAGAACCTAGGAAGAATCGAGGTTTCTAGCCGTCATGTTAACAGACATGCCGTCCCTGGCTTCTGTATTCCTGTTCGCTGCCTCCGCTTTCTTCTGACCGCTCTGGTCCATCTTGCGAGTGGTTCAGTGTTCGCACGGAGATGAGAAATTTCTGCGAGAAACTAGCTTTTCTATTCTGGGGATCGTCTTGCCTTGATCTCACGCCGCCTCTACGTCTTTCCCCGTCCGTCTTTGACTGCGAGCACTTCTGCGGTTCACGCTGTGATGTGAAAAACCGGCGAGACTCTGCTTTCCATGTTCTATGGACCACCGCTGCCTTTGACTGCTAGCGTTTCCTGTGGTTCGCACCGAGATGCGAAATGCCGATGAGAACTAGCTTCGTTAGCTCTTAGATTTCTCAGTGTCTTTGATTGTATACTTAATGAGCCCAGGTGGAACGTTCCAAGCTGATGAAAAGTTACAACAAATGTTCAGGGGTTCTAATGCTATACGAGGGAAAATACCCTGTCATCCAACTTTCAGGGAAGCTTAGATGTCCGTCACAGATGGCTTGGCACACAGAGGATTTTTTTCTGCCAGTGTTAGCCCTTTCGTGTCTCTGCGTTCTCTCAATGCTTTATCCTCCTCATTTTCTCCATATCCACTATAGGCCTTGATTTCATTGCCCCAGTGATGACCCTAAACGCCTGGTTTTGCACCTTATCTAGCACTTGTAATGTGGTGTCTGATGCTGGATACCACGCAGCTGATTCATATTCCAGGTGTGGTCGTATGCCCTGCTGGTAAACTTTATTAAGTATTTTTCCGCTGGCTCCCCATGTGGTTCCACTTCGTTTTTTAAGGATTGTTAACTTCCTCCTGGCCTTTGTTGATGTGTTGCTTCCAAGTCAGCCTATCATCGAATGTAACTCCGAGATAGGTGGGTTGTTTATCTTCTCTCTATTTGCCCATGAGGTTAAGGTATCTATAGCTCTTTGTAGAAGTTTGGTGGCCACTGTTGCATGCTCATCTGTGCACCATATTACCAGGAAATCAGCTTACAGTGCCACTTTCATTCCACGTGCTAGTTCAGCAACCAGGTCGTTGATGTAGACTAGGAAAAGTGTGGAGGACAGAACCCCTCCCTGAGGGACACCATGATGCAGTAGAATGTTCTTACTCTTAAGGCCATCTAGTTGTACTCGGGCTCTTCTGTTATGCAAGGGTGCTTTCGCCCATTTGTACATTCTACCATTCACTCTACAATTTCTCAGTTTCTTCAGAAGCCCTTCTTTCCAAACCTTGTGAAATGCTTTCCTTAGATCTATCCATGCTGTTAGTACCAGTTTCTTATCGTGGAATGCATCTTAAATCTCTTGGGAAAGGTAAATTGCCTGATCTTTGGTAGAGTAACACTGCTTAACGCCCGCCTGCTGTGGTACTGTACAAGAAGGTTTTTACTCTCAAGGTACCACTGCAGCCTGAGGTTGATGATTTATTCCATTGTTTTGCAGAGACACTGGCCCATACTTATAAGGCTGATTGGTATGTAGCTGGAGACCATGGAACTGTCTTTCCTTGATTTTGGGAGTGGTATCAGGATTGCTTCCCTCCAGATCGGTGGAACTCTGCCTAAGTTCCAAAAGATATTGAAGATCTGCAGAAGCTTTGTTTTTGCTACGGTTCTCAAGTTCTTAATAATTTCATTGGACACTCCATCAACTCCTGACGACTTTCTCATTTCAATTTTGATATTGCAAGCTCCAGTTCTCTTAATGTGATTGGCGCCTCCATAACTTCGGGTATGGTTCCATCTCGTTCTGAGTTTAGTCGTATCTCATGAATCTCCTGATGCTTCTCTGGGCTAAATTCGATGCTGTTGTCTTTAGTAAAGGCATCTGCATAGTGATCCGCTGCCTGTTTTCCTGTCAGGATGTTTCCATCTTTTTGCAGTGCAATCTTTGAGTCTCTCCCTGTTCCCTCATTGTTAAGTTGTTTTACCAGTTTCCACAGTTTCCTTGTATCTCTTTCAAAGTTCAATGACTCTGTTTTTTTCCTTTCAGCTTCTCTGTCTGGTCTGCGACTTGGGCCTTTGAAATTTGGCCTTGGCATGTTGGTAATTATTGTGATGTTCTTGGCATGGGCTGGTCTCTGCCTGCTTTCGAGATGTGTCTACGTCGTTGTGTAGTTGCTCTAGTTCATTATTCCAATATGGTTTGTAGTGCTTACGAGCCACTCTAGGTATTGTTTCACGAGCAGCCTGTAGTATCCATCTGCTGAATTCATCGACTATCTTATTGATGTCTTTCCACAGTCAGATCTCTAGCTAGAATTCTGGTACGATGCTGGTACATTGTCCAGTCTGCCTTTTTGTAGTTCCACCTAGAGAGAGTGTTGCACTTCTTGACAAGTTCATTTTCCACAACTAGAAAGACTGGATGGTGGTCGCTGCCTCCAAGTTTTTTCCCAACAACACGTGTGATGTTCCACTCCAGGCCTGGTGAGTGGAATGCTAGGTCTAATGTAGAGGTGGTGTGCCATGATCTGGAGTAGAAGGTTAGTGGGTCAATTGGCTGGTTAATCAGGATACGCTCATTGTCATCCTGCCAGTTTTATAGCTCCTCGCCTCTCCTGTCCATATGATCATAGCCCCAGCTTTGTACGTGGCTGTTGAAGTCTCCGCACACAATCAGTCTTTCTTTTCCTGGGATTGTGTCTAGTGCCAGTGGGCGGTCGCTCGGACAGTAGTAGTTGAACAGATGGAATTCTGTACTTTCTGTCCTGAGATGAAGCATCTGGTATTCCGCCCCCTCCATTTATGTTTCAAGCTGACATGCACTGATGTTATTCTTCAGGAGTGTCAGTATTCCACACTTTCGCCTGTCTTTTCAATCGGATCGATAACACTGATCTTGAATCCTCTGATTTTGAAGGTTATGTCCTTGTTGAGGTGGGTTTCTTGCAAGCAGCATACATTTACTTGTTCTTCTTTCAAGATATTTTCGAGCTCTAATTTTTTGCCGTAGCCATCTTTTTTTACTGTTGACGCCTTCAGCATTCCAGTGCATTATTTTAAGTGGTCTTTGCTTTGTTTGGCCAGTAGCTCTATTCTCTTGCCTCCTGGTTCCACGGGGCAACTGAGAAGGACCTCTGTAGTAGGGGTTGGGCCCTTTTGAGGCAGAGGGCCCGGCACTGCACATGCGAGACACCACAATACGAGGATCTTATAGACAGACGCAGAACCAACTTGATCGTTAGTCCTTGACGTTCTGTGAACGTGCGGCGCCTGAACATTGATCAGAAACGAGCGACGTAGAGTGAAAGGAAATGACCCTGCGGGAGTAGAAACTACCATTGGCAGCTAAGTGAAAATATCCGCCGCCAAAAGTGACCTCCTTTATTCAGTTAAATCCCATCCAAGTGATGAAACCCTTTTCATAAATATTCAAATTATTTTCCAACTGTTAAAACTTAGTGATTATTAAATTTTGTTATTTGTAAAGTTACAAGTTTAACTTCGATTCAATCATTTTGAATGTACTACATGTTTGTCTCAGTCAAAGTTACTAAACACACACTCTAAACAGAGCTATATATAATAATAATTCCACTGATTAACTCAGGGGTGGGGGCGCCAGGAGCCAGAATAACCATTGCTTACATTCTTCATAAAAAAGCCGGTAGATTACAGAATGAACGTGCTCAGCGACAGCCAGCATTGTTTTCGCTTATCTGAATATCTTGTGAAGACTCCCATGCGATAGAAGCTTTACTACTCTTCTGTCTACATTTCTGCCAAGAGTAATCTTTTGTAAAGATAGACTCCATTGAAGCCTATAATGATACTCATACGTTTTGGCCACTGTTGGACCACTACTGCAAAGCAGGGGAAGCAATACCGTCACAGTCTATATCGCTGTAGTGGTCTAGCCATTAAAAGTAATAGCTAATGGTGTGGGTTTCTCCCAGAAGATGCTATAGTGGTGCTGGCACAATCTGTCCCCAAGTCATTGACCTGTCTGTTCAATATATGTTTTACTGCATCATTAGCATATTATTGTATAGATGTTTCACGACTGACATGTGAAGCCATCATTGATGGTTAACGTGGCCTTGGGAAATTAAACCTTGCGAGTTTGAATGACATTTTGCTCGTACTGCATCGTGCTGGGTCACACGATCGTGTGTCAAAGTCACCGGTACCCTCAGTTGTGAACGGGCTGTGAAGAAGAACATCTTTAGGTTCCTGTTGTGTCTAAAGGCCGCTAGACGTTCCTCTCTGAACACTTCTCTAGTCGCATAATCTGCTTGGAGAATAGATGAATGACGGAAGATGATGTTTTTAACTGTATTGCTGTGTGGGTGATAGGTCAAGATTAACTTGACTCTGTGGATAGTGGTATTGTGGTGGGGGTTAAAGGCTACCTGGCGGTAGACTGGTAGAGAACGTTGTATGGCAGAGGTAAGGACATATTTTGTATAAAGTCTATCACGGAAGAAATCCACCATCTCTTAATTAGGCAGTGGTAGTCCTTGTCGTTTTGGCACAGACAAAAGAGGCGGAGAAGCTGGAAAAAATATTAGGGAGTCACGACAAGCCTGGCGATGAGAAGAAATATACGAAAGGTAACTGTTGGCATCAGTAGGCTTGTAGTACACTGGGATATTGAGACAAGGGGCCGAGATGGTAACAGGAATATCAAGAAAGTTAACACAAACAGTGGAGATGAGGGAGCCGGACTTGATGGTAGGATGGACGTGGTTAACAAAATCAATAAAGCAAGATAAGCCAGCTTCATACATTTCATTGAAGGATAGTTATCATCAATACTTAAGCGATACATCATAGTGAACAGACTGTTGCCAATTATGATGCTCTTAATTGCTCATGAAAAGGCAGGTATAGCTGGAACCCATCTTAGTACCCAAAGCAATACCACTGATGTGGGTGAATAACACCATTAAATTCGAAGATATCAAGTTCAAGAACCAGTTCTGCAAGAAGGAGGAAAGTTTATGTGGCAATGAAGGGATAGTGCGCTGATCGAGAAAGAACCAAAAGAGCATGTAGTCCATCGCAGTGGAGAATGGGAGTATCCAAAGAAAACATGTCTAGCAAAAAGAGAAGACAGGTACGGTCCGCGAGAGTTGAACAGGAGAAGATTACGAGAGCATGGTTCGTGTTCTTTAAGAAGGAGGGAAGGTTCTCAACGAGAGGCTGGAAAATGTATTACTGTGAGTCGGAGATGTGTTGAGTGGGCCAAACACAAGTCGATTCTGCCAGGATTGTCAGAGTTATGGATTTTGAGAAGCGTGTAGCATACAGGCGTGCCCAGAGTACTTTTGCGAATCCAAGGAGGAGATGTACTGGAGGGTAGAGACTTACTGGTTATCAGCTGTATGGTGGTGTTGTATACATGGCGATTGTTAGAGACCTTGGCATTATTAGTGTGCGGTTTGTAAAAAGAACATTGGTCAGCTGATTAATCCTTTCTCGCAGGTTCAGGTCCTTGCACCAGACAACAATGGCTCCTCATATATCAGCAGGCTTGGTGACGATGTGTTCTAAGGCAGAGTAGGAAGAAAGCACGGGACTCTGCAGATGAGCGTTTGGAATAATGCAGTCTCCTAGGGCAGACATGTTGAATATCGTGGAGGGTGTTCTGGATGAAACCGACTTTCAACTATAAAAAAAGCAAACTGGGAAGCCTTCCAATCAGACCTTGAGGTGATGGAATATAAAAACATGGAATCAGATGATACTGACTTTTGGGTAGAAACACTGACCAATGAAATTCTGAAAATAGCTATAAAATATATACCAAATAAAAATATTCCACAACACCTAAAATTAATAAATAACATTAATAAGAAAAAAAAAACTCAGTGGAATAAAGAACCGGTTGCCTGGTAGAATAAAAGCTGTGCAGAAATTCATGAGAGAAGAAAAAAGGCCTAACAAAAATATAGAAATAACAGAACAGAAGAAAACTATGATGAGAATAAACATATTAGGAATGAATCTAACAGAATAATATTTAAAGCCAAAGAAGCTAACTGGAAGGAGTTTTGTCAGTCACTTAAACCTAGCGCCCAAATTAAAGTCGTATGGAAAAAGTTTAAGGCAATAAAAGGGACCAATAAGAAAACAATAATGCCAACAGTCAAACTACCAAAGAGAGCAGAAACAGATAAACAAAAAGCCAATGCCCTTGCTGAGTATTTCTATAAAGTCAGTGCAAAATGTAATCTTGGACAGGAAGAAAATGAGTGAAGAGAAACACTTAGGATACAGTTTTCAAAAGAACTACCATACCAGAAAGATGAAACAAACTATTAAGATGATGATATAACAGAGGAAGAAGTAACTAGTGCAATAAAAGATAAATCTAATACTGCCTCAGGGCATTATATACTTAGTTATGAAATCCTTAAGAAAGTACCCAAAAAAACTTTAAACAAAATAACTTCCCTTTATAACAAAATCTGGAGCTTAGGAAAGATAATAAAAGCATGGAAAGTAGCTATGATAGCAACCATCCTAAAACCCAATAATGAAGCCCATGATGTAAGTTCATATTGGCCCATCTATTTAACATCACAATTAGGTAAAATACTGAAACTGTACTTAACAAAAGAGTTAAATTCTACCTAAATAAAAAATCAGTTATATAGCCCAAACCAGTCAGGGTTTAGAGCAGACAGAAGTACAGTAGACCAGCTTGTAAGATTAGAACATGATGAACGATATGGGTACAGAATGGCGGGAAGAGTGCATGGAAAACGAGGGGGGCGGGCGGGGGGATGGGGTCTGACATGGCATTCTTTCTAGATGTAGCTAGAGGGGTCTACACTAGAGTCATTGGCATATACTTATGAGTAGATAAATGGAGGCTCTATTTATTTAGGTATTGCGAAACACCTACGTAGGAAAAATACTGTAACCAGTATCTGCCGACATACTGGTATATTCTGCTTTGTAACACATGACGCAGTCACAATCAAACCTCAGCTATTACATCATGACGTCGTCATTTATATCTCGAGAGCCTAGGAACACAGAGCTGAACGAATCTAGTATTGATCCTCGTTAAAGTGTACACATTCTTAAGATTGGTATATGCCTCATCAAAGACAAGATGTGTCTAACGTCGATACTACGAATGCGATGTGACCTCATAAACCCATGGAGCTAATGTACTGGCTAGATGAGATCTGCGATCCTGCTCTTATTTAATGCATAGCTACTATGTACGCTGTCTCAATGCTCATGATGTTAGGCAGATCGAGGAGATCACATAGAGTCTAGCCATAAGGACATTAGCAGGTTTAATATCAGCTTGTGAGCGTAGTGACGTCGCACACTGTATGAGGAGCGAGACGGAACGCAAAGGCGTGTATTCTATATGCGCTGTGTACCAAAACGGGCAGAAGAGAGGCAGGATTACGCGATACACGTATCCACCCAAAGAACCATGCCCTACAACGCACAAAAACACCCGCCACCACAGACACCACTTCCCAATACTACCTACCCCCATCCCCCCCCCCCCCTCCCTATCCAACCCTCCCTAACATTTACCCGTCCCCCCCCAACCAATCCACAGCCAAAACTAGGGAGTCCCAGCCCCCTGCTCACGACCCCAGAAAAGTGGAACGCATCACCATTCTTACCCCCCCGCCCCAGTCCATACCCACTCGGCCCCTGAGAAACCACACGTTCACCTGCAGCGTTAAACTGTACGCTCCAATCAACCATCGAGTGACTCTCACATTCTGTGCACCCCATCAGCAAGACTAGCGTATCTTGCGCGCGATGCTACTTCTACGATACATGATTTCCGAGCCAAAACGACATTGTGCGCAGCCCATCTAATCCGCACCACCCCACCATAAACATTTAGTCAGAAATCAAAGAACGCCACCATATATCCCAACCATACCCCCCAACGATCTGCGTATGCATATGGGCCTCACCAACCACAACACCCCTCAGCGCGTACATCTATATAGCTTTGAACGCGTCCTGCGCGATATCTTCAACACACGAGGACCCTGACAAGCCACCGAATTGCTGCTTGCGACGACAAGCAAAGTGTGTCGTAACTCTACAGTAGCATGACGCACAGGGGTGAATCTATTACGAAAAATTCTGACAACTCATAACAACGGACTATCATATCAGTACAGGATAGGCGGCGCGTCCACCGTTTACCAACACATTGCCAGTACACTCACGACCATAAACAACAACACACTCGCGATTTGAATACGCTGAGGCTGTTACCCCACCTATCGCGTGCGAGTCATGAGCGCGTGGCACTCCCATGGCGTTTCGCTTTTCTCTCTCTCGACCCACAACAGACATCCACAATCCCCACTCTCAAAACCAGTGCATCCCCGGGAAAACTAGTAAGACGTGCACACACATCTCTCTGATGTGACTGCGATTAGCATATTATATGACGAATATGCTAGCAACAGGAAGTTTCTTCAAGGATGTTCAAAACTTGAGAGTAGGTGAGTAGAGGGCTGGTGAGACGATATGTGTGGAAGGATCGGGGCAGGATATAATGACATGGGATATCTATAAGTAGCAATAGTTCCGATGCTACATCGCAAGCATAATTACAAGTGGCCGACCTCCCAGTGAATTGGGTGGGGAGGGGGGGGGAATCTGACCTCAGGAGTTCTCAAGCTTCGTCTGCCAATGTATTAGCACCTAGGAGGAGGCGAGGCTGTGTAGCGTCTCTTCGAGCTACACAACGGACTCCTGACAGATCTGTGGCGCACCCCAGCCCAGACCGGCTTATAGATGTAACTTGGTGGGGGATACCAACTCAGGTCTATTCTGAGTGTGGATGTCGAGCAACGATCAGATGGTCTGCCGAGTGCTCTAGTGCATCAAACACAGAGCACACACCACACATCAACAAACCCACATCTCTGAGCAGATCCTAAACTCCAACACAGGAATCGAGCGCGGATGAGTAAGGTCACTATACAGGAGACTTATGCGGGAACCCCACCCCAAGCAGTCGAGCTCGAACAACCAGAACCACCCCGTATCCCACCCACAGCGTGCAACTAATAGGAATGTGCTTCTGGTTGATTTTCTTAGTAAGGGGGGGGAAGTGAGGGAAGTGGGATAAGTGTGGTCTTACTTGGGGGGGGGGGGGGGGGGGGGGGGGGGGGGGGGGGGGGGGGGGGGAACGACGTACACCAAGTGGACGGAGGGATGACTCTAGGGGATGCTGCAGCAACATGCAACACCCAGACGGAGGACAGATGCTAGTACGGTGAGAGCTCTGTCTGATGACAATTTGATTAAGTCGCACTAAAGTTACTGTCATGGGGTCAGAGTGTACACGGGTTAGGACAGTGGTTTCAGTATTAACACCAGATCTGTGAGAATTCATTTAAAAAAAGCACTCAGAGCTCAAGCTTGTGTCTGAAGGTCTAAGGGTAGGCAGAGTAGGGGGGGTATGGCACGTAAACATGTATTGGGATACGGATAGGTGGGGGAGTCTCGGATACATGGGACTGCGGTGAATATGATGTGGGGGCGGATGCAGGGATCTATGGGGGGGGGGGTACATGTTTTGCGTAATTGGGGTTGGGAGTTATTACGGGGGGTATCATGGGATAGGTGAATAGGCGGTCTGTAGAGGGGGTTATTGGGGTGGGTGTGTAGAGATGGTCTACGACATGGAGTTACAATAGGTGATATACATAGATTTCGTAGGGATGCTGGGTGAAGGGTATCAGTTATGGAAGAGATGAAAGGGGTGGGGTGGGGGGGGGGGTGAGGGTATGGTATTACATTAGTAGATGGATTGTAGGGGGGTGAACAGCACACGTAGATATGGTACTGTTGGGGTTGACTGCGACGAGTTTGCAGTGGTATAGTCTTATCAAAGTACTCAGTAAGAGTTATAGTGTAGAGTGGTGTTAGACTGATTAGAGAACAGATGGTTGTGCATGGATAAAACTGGGCTCTATAGTTTTAGGGACCTCTTGTTGTGCGAGGTGTACACTGAGTATTGGGTAATACCTATTTAATGCGCAGGTAAAAGAAACACAATTAGGTGACTTAATGGGGAGGAGAGTGGGAGGGTAAAACAGTTACTCCAGGTACAGACATCATATGAGAATTAGATTATGCACATTCTGGCGCAAATAACACGTGGATCTTATATAATATCATAATAATAGTGGAGGCCTTCGAATAATTAGATCATGCCACTAGTAGCTCTACTTCCACAGTATATCAGGAGCTTGAATAATATACGTCATTCCTCAAAGACTACAAATCACGAAAGGCCAATAATCTTAACCGTTGTCATAAATTAGTGTAGAACGCATTACGTCATTAACAACCGATGACGTATTAAATATGTCGCGTTGAATATAAGCAAAAACCCGTGCAAACACATGATTAACCACAGAGAGACGTATTACCGCGTGCATTAACTGGTAATAGCCTATATGTGGTCAAGATACAAAAAACATTAATATTCTTACTTTAACAATACCCCCATCGGTTGGGTTGAAAAAAAAAATCAAAGAATTTGATTTTTTTTCACACAAAAAAATGAAATATAATATCTCAATAAATCAACATACGGAACCGGAGAAAACGAACGGCCAGAATTGAGCACATAAAAACATCAATAATATGGTCGTCGTCAAACTGAATAAACCGCGAGTCAAAATCTGTATGCATATGTAGGCCTACTAATAGAAGTAATGATGCATAGCAGAAAGAAGTCCGTCAAAGGTCAAGAAAAGGAAAGAAAAGTAGAATATTTCAATCATACAATATGGAAAACAGAAAAATGGAAAGAAACACAAAAGTGCATGCATGTGATATGAGATAACATAATATTGTCTATAGGATAGTCATCGTCACATTCCGTAATTAATATATGTCAAAGTTGTGTGCATATATATATATGTATATATATATATATATATATATATATATATATATATATATATATATGTGTGTGTGTGTGTGTGTGTGTGTGACAGGGTGTGGGCGAGATGATGATGATGATGTTGTGTTATTTGATCACTCTCTTTCCACACTCGCACCGACCCGAACAAATATAAAAACTCTTGATTCTGAGGCAGGGGCTGTATTTATTTTTACAACCCTATCAGTGACACTTAAACACACGAAGCAAACATTAAACAAGAAACAAAGCGAACAAAACCGAACAAACAAAACACCCAGCTAGTGCTCAGTTGCTAATCCTGAAGAAGCAAACAAAGCAACGACTGGTTAAAATCATAATTAAATAATGATACTCTCACCTGCCAAACAGTCCTTCCACGCCACCTGACACCCTCAACTATCACACACGCACACACTCATGCGTGTCGTCCAATGCGACTAGTAAGATGTTGTGCATGAGGCTGGCAATCTCACCGTGTAACATCGGTTGCTACCAAAACCACTACTGCAAGAGCACACACTCAGCTATCACACACACACACTCATGCATGTCGTCCAATGAGACTAGTATGGTGTTGTGCATGAGGCTGGCAATCTCACCATGTAACACAGATTGCTACCAAAACCACTACTGCAAGGGCACACTCTCAACTATCACACACATGCGTGTCGTCCAATGCGACTAGTATGGTGTTGTGCATGAGGCTGGCAATCTCACCGTGTACCATAGGTTGCTACCGAAACCACTACTGCACGAGCAAGCATCTGAATGCTTAATATGGAGGCAAACCACACTGTTGGCCCCATGCTCCCTCAGGAGCGGAGAAGAGAAATATATATCTCCAAGTGAGCCCACGTGCTCTCACAAACCATTCTACACATAACCATAATTAAATAATAATTCATCATCATCATCAGTTGCCATCTCCACAACGGAGGTTGGCTGTAATGGATCTCCAACGTCTTCTGTCTCTTGTCTTGGTGGTACACTCTGATAGACTCTTTCCCGTCCATCTCTTGATGTTATCTTCCCACTTATAGCGCTGTCTTCCCCTTGCACGTTTACCTTCAACTCTCCCTTCTGTTATGGTCTTCTGCAAGGTGTTATGCCTTTTTATGTGGCCAAAGTATTTTAGCTGCCGAACTTTGACCTCTCTCATTAGTTCTCTTTTCATACCTAGATTTTCTAGGACCTCCTTATTTGTTTTCATCTCTTTCCATGAGATACGCCCCATTCTTCTATATATCCACATTTCAAGAGCCTCAATTCTTTCTTCCAAATGCTTATTCATCGTCCATGTTTCTGCACCATACAGAAATGCAGAATATATATAACACTTTATGATTCTCAGTTTTAATTTATGAGATAACTGTTTGGATGTCAGTATATGTTTCATGTTGTTGAATGTAGCTTTGGCCATTCCTATTCTCTTCTTGATTTCTGTTTCACATCTGCCATCTTCTGTTATTATATGACCAAGACATACGTAGCTCTTGACTTGTTCCAGGATTTTCCCATTTACGCTTATCTTTAATGTGGGTTTATCGTCTGTTTTGCTAATTATCATAGTTTTAGTTTTCTCAATATTAATGTCGAGTCCATATTCATGACTTATACTGTTCACTTGCTTCACTAGTTCTTGTAACTCCTGTTCGCTTTCAGCTAACAACACGGTATCATCTGCATATCTAAGGTTGTTTATTGATCTTCCACTGATGTTCAGTCCTGGTATTTCCTGTATCTGTTTGAAAATTTTTTCGGTGTATAAATTAAATAGGCAGGGGGACAGCACACAACCTTGTCTGACACCTCTTTTTATGTCTATGTATGGTGAATAATTCCTTCCCGATCTTACTGTGGCAGTTTGCTCCCAATAAAGGTTACTGAGTATTCTTATATCTTTTCCATCAATACCTATGTCTTTGAGGCATTCAATTATTTTCTCATGATGGATTCTGTCAAAAGCCTTCTTATAGTCAATGAAGCACATATACATACTTTTTTGGACCTCTATATATTTTTCTGCTAATCTTCTTAGGCAAAATATTGCCTCTCTTGTTCCACTGTTCCGTCTAAAACCAAACTGTTCTTCTTGGATTTCGCTGTCTACTTTACTTTTTATTCTTTCCTGTATGATTTTGAGCAGTATCTTAATTGCATGACTCATCAGGCTGATTGTTCTGAAGTCTGAACATTCTGTTGCATTTGGTTTTTTGGGCAATGTTATAAAAACTGATGTCTTCATGTCGTGTGGTAAATATCCTGTATTGTATATATCATTGCATATTTCTGTGATTGTATCTATACCAAAGCTCTCCAGAGCTTCTATCATTTCAATGTTTATGTTATCCATGCCTGCTGATCTTCCTTTTTGTATCATATGAATGGCATTCTCTACTTCTGATCTGAGAATGTGTGGGCCTTCATTAGAATCTGGTGATGGTTTTTTACCTCTGTTGTCCTCGAATAGTTCTTTTACGTATTCTGCCCATCTGTTTGATATGTCTTTCTCATCAAGTAATATTACACCATTTTTGTTCTTGATACAGCTTCCTCCTTGTGCAAACCGCGACCGATTTGATAATTTCTTTATTTCTTCATGCATATCTCTTGTCATGTGCTTCGCTTCCAAGTCTTCTATTTCCTTACATTTTGTTTCTATCCACCGTTCTTTTGCTTCTCTACACATAGTACGTATGTCATTGTCTATTGTTTTATATTCTGGAGTATTTTTTGCTTTCTTTCTTTCTGCCATTTTATTCAAGATGTCATCTGTCATCCAAATTTGATTTTTCTTAGACTCCTTTTTAGGTAAATTTGCATTTGCTGATTGTATGCTTGTTTTTAAGCATTCCCATTTTGCGGTTGCTTTTTCTTCTGGGTTTTCTCTTCTATACTGCTCCATGCTTTCTGTCAATAACTGTTGGTATTTATTTTTGACTTCGATTAAATATTTCTGTTTTATATCTGGTTGTTTCAGCGCTGATATTTCTATCTGGGGTTCCTCCTGTCTTCTGTTTCCTGCTCTTTTCAGCTTTATATTTACTTTGATGACAACTGGATTGTGATCTGAATTTATGTCGGCGCCAGGATGTGTCTTTGCACTTGTGACACTGTTCTTAAATCTATGTTTTATCATGATATAGTCGATTTGATTACGTGTTACATCTCCTGGGCTTTTCCGTGTGTATAATTTCCTTGGGTGATGTTCAAAAAAGGTGTTACATATGACCAGCTGGTTTTCTTCACAGAACTGGATAAGTCTGTCTCATCTATCATTTCTTGTCCCTAATCCATACTGTCCTACTATTTTCTTGTATTTTCCTTTTCCTACTTTTGCATTCATATCACCCATTACTATCAACACATCTGTAGATTTGACTGGTTTAAGTGTGTGTTGTAGCTCTTCATAGTATTCTTCTATTTCTTCCTCGCTGTAATCTTTAGTTGGTGCATAAGTTTGTAAGATTGATATGTCGAATGGCTTTGCTCTCATCTTTAGTAACATCATTCTGTCATTGTGTGTCCAGTATCCACATACGTATTTTTCTAACTCCTTCTTTATCAACATTCCTACCCCTCTTTCGTGTTTTTCTCCTCCTGAGTGTATAAGCGTGTACTGGTCTCTTGTTATGTAGCCTGTATCCAAAAGTCTTGCCTCTGCAACTCCCAGTATATCGAGTTTCATGTCGGTTGCCTCTAATATAAGATTGTCCAGCTTTCCTTCTTCGTTTAAAGTTCTAACATTCCATGTTCCTATTTTTAGGCTTCTCCTACTAGTTTTTAGGTGGTCTTTCTCAGAATGCTCCCTTTCAACAGAATTTAAGGAACACTCGTCATTATGTACTTCCTTACTCATTAGAGGAGTTGCCTCTTCCCTGTTAATTTGTACAGTAGATTCTTCCCCAGGGGACAGAGAGTTCTCTACATATCGGTTCTTATCTTGTTGTTGTGATTCCATTACTTTCTGTAGGAAGTACGTGGTAAGGCCCCAATCTCTTCCACGGTGGCTAGCCATTGTCTTTTTCTATGTCCGACATGCCTCTAGTGCGCCACACACTTTGCTGTTTCGCTTTGCGAGCCGTTGAAAATAATAATTACATGGACATAAAATAATATTCAACTATATGTACAACAAATACTCTCAATGAGAATAAGCCACCACCTCGCAACTGATCCATCTCAATATTTATCACTGCCCTCAGAAGCATGTCGTATATGACAACTGGTGCGCCTGGCCACAAGCGTGTCGTATATGACCACTGGTGAGACTGGGAATCTCATCACATGAAACACATCGTTACCGAAACAACCACTGCAATAGCATAAAAATGCTTCTTGTCGGCTTGTGATGGACACCAGCCACATTGGTGTTTCCATGCTCCGCAGGGAGCAAACAGAGAAACACCTGTCTCAACGTGCTTTACACCCCAAGGAGTGGCCTCGCGCTCTCCAGAAATCTAAATACATATCAAAGTAAACCACTAGAGGTATACAGTAGAATAATCAATAAACGCGAAATACACTAAATTACTCTTACAATAAAGAATAAAATATAATTACTCTTGACTTAACAACTAGAACTAAAGTCATCCCCACGTGGCCTCCCGGCTGCCATCTTGATATTATTTAATATCATCTAAATTCAAGTAATAGATGCTTCTCTATCCAGTTTCATATATAAAACACTCCCCAACTAAATTTGCCCGGTCTGATGGATGAAATACTTGATACTAAACTCTTACATGTGTGATTTGGGCTTAACACTAGTGAAATATATCCACACATTATTTCCACTCAATTATATTTCAAGACTAAATTATCAGGTCCTGGAAACACATCAATCTATTTATTTCCTTAAACATTACAACAGACACGCTCAATATAATTCTGAAGCTACAGGGAAATAATGGTAATTTCACTAGGAAATAATATAATCTGCTTTTAAATCAAACTCACGTGTCATGTCTTCGTTCCTCTTCTACCGACACAGAGCTAGCCTAACTTCGTTTCTTCTTTGCGACTCTTGCAAAATAGGCCCGTCCGCCGGCCGCTATCTCTTTATATAAACCGCTAAGCCTAAACACTCAACTTAGTCCACGTGCGCAGTAATTGCGCCACTTAAACAACACTCGCGATATTTGCTTTATTAGGCACGAAAACCCAGATAAAACCTACCGCTAATAAATATAACACACAACTACCAGATATAACACATCACAACTAATCCTTAGGCTTTATTATGGCCTAAACTAATATATCTTCTTGAAGACTTTTTACATCCCAGTGTGCTGCGCTCACATCGAAAATATGGGCAATAAATATGCCAAAAACAGGAAGGGGGCAGGCGTCTTTTCGGCCCCATCACATATATATATATATTAATGTAAGTAATGGCGGACAATAGAAGGATCTGTATCAGGAGTGATGAAAAGAAAAGTATATCAATCATTAAAGGATAACGAACATAATTGGAAGTAATCACAAACATGTGTGTCTGTGATATAAAAAAAATTAGAAGAAAAGAAAAGCAACTGATAACCATTTAACAATTAAAAAAAATTATAATGTGTTATCTCCCCTAATGTATAAATCCATAATAAACACAGGATTTAAGGTGCAAACTGTGCATGAAAAGACTAAGTAAATGAAACTATGTAAAAGTGTGAAATGGAAATTAAATGGATACATATCAACTACAATAATACGCTAGTGATAGGAAATATAAGATTAATGTCAAACGGATAACGATTGTCAGCATGAAAAATGTTTCTAACACAGCATTAGTTCAAAGCAAAATATAATTGCGAACTTAGTACATAGGAAAATATAATCAACATTAGTGTGCTTGACAAAGCCACAACAAAAAAACTAGTTTTTTTTATCATAGTCTATATATATATATATATATATATATATATATATATATATATATATATATATATATATATATATATATATATATATATATATATATATATATATATATATATATATATATATATATATATCGTGATATATAGTTCATAGAAACATAGTCCAAATGAGCGCAATTTGGGCGTATAGTTAGAATATATATATATATAAGGATCATCCTGAAATATGGCAATCAGACCAAAGCTATATTAAGAAATGCTGTTAAATTGCATCAGAAAAGTCAAAAACCTTGTCATAGAAAAATCATCTGGAATATCAAAGTATGCATCACGTATCATGATAAGTTGCAAATCCACATCAAAAATGAGAAAATGTCACGCAACAATGTCCGTTCGTCTGTTCATAAGCTTCAAGGACGCGTAAAAACGTGCTGTACAATCACATAGATGTGTCAGTTCAAGTATCCAATTCTGATGGAGCACATCTCGAGAGTGTATCGGCAACAACGTTAGCTGATCCAGGGATAGCTTGTATCTTGAACTGGAATGGCTGTAATAAGATTGAGAAACGTGCAAGTTTAACGTTTTTGTGATTAGCACGCTTGAGAGCAGCTACAGACTTCTGATCCGTCTGAATAATATATAGTGCTCCCAGTAAGTATCGCTCCAGCTTCAGGATGGCCCAAACGACGGCCAACAGTTCCGCCCCCAACACAGAGTACTTTCTCTCTGTGTCAGACAACTTGCGTGAGATATACAGTGTAGGATGAAGGACGCTGTCAAATTCTTGCATCAAACAAGCGCCTAATCCGACAGGTCTAGCATTGTTGCAGAGAATATAAATACAATTATTTCTGGTAACCTCAAAAAAGGTGGTGTAGAAAAAAACAAGTAATATATTATCAAATGCAGCCTGGCACTCTTGTGACCAGTGTACAGTATTTCGCAAAACATTTTGCAATAGAAAGGATAGGTTAGTAGTGACAGTAAAGAGAGCAACATATGTTGGATCGAACCCACTACTCGTGTTATCTGCACGAAATAGTGTGCTGAGCGAAAGCAACATAGTAGTGAAAAAAAATTATAGTGAAGTAAGCACGTAGCGACTGACAGAAAATGTACATCATGCTGTATTGGCTGAGCATGATGATAACAATCAAAGCAAGTAATGTCTAGCACATGTGTAACATCAAGACTACAGGGAAATAACGACATTATGCCAAAGTGTAAAGGACATAAGAAGTGTTCCGGACAAGATAAGCATAAAAGAAACAAGTCATGTAGGAGCATATGACGAGGAATGATAACAAATGATGACTGGACTTGCTAAGTCATTACAGGATGTGACATAAAATGCATAGGCATGTTATTGGTGGAATGAACCATCAATGATGAATGACCAATGTCATTCGCACAAGACATGGTACTAAAAGCAAAAATGAACAAAACAACCAATAATATACTGTGAAACAAATGTGAGTAATTAGTAGCAAATAATTTCCCAATTACGTGGTAGCATGTCATGAGAAATGATAATAGCATCCTAGCGATCAGATGCCATCAGTCTATAATAAAATAGTTAGCAAAATTAGGTTTATAGCATAGGCACATCATAGGATGTAGGCACAACATTGTCAAACTGAGTGACAACTGCTGTAAATGTAGAGTCAAGGCCTTTACTTACAGAAAAATCAGATATGATTTCACTGTGATCATCATTATGAGGAGTAAAATCATCATCTTCCAAAATGGTACAGAGACCAAAACTGGAATACACAATGCCACATGTATGGTAATTGCTAGCAGGTAAATGAGCCACAGCAATGCCTGCACTGAACTTGTGTCACAGTTTCCACTGTTCAATCTCCTCTGGTGAGCAATCATTGCACCCGTGGATACGACCAACCGTTAAATAAGAAATAGGGTTATTTAATAAACACACTTTCACCTTTCCTGAAAAAAATATTGAAGCAACCACAAAACCAAACGCACAAAATGCAGCTGATTGATTCTGAACATCCATTTCCTGATTAATTATGGGTGCATCCCCAGTAAGTGCCCAACCATTATTATGTTCTGAACGTATTGGAGCACGAGAACGTGATTGCTGTCTCTGGCAATCAAAGGAATTGCCTTGATTCCTGTAGTTTTGTGTGTTATTTCTATTTTGGAAGTTTTGATTATTAGAACAATTATTATACCAATTGCCATTATGGTATTGAAATTGTTCTGTCTTCTCTAATTTGAATTTTGTTGGGAAGTATTGGTTCTAAATTGAGGCGATTGATTTCTAAATTGTTGCTTACCTCTGTCGTAACTCCCATCAATGTTGAAGCTCTTATTCCTGTTGAAATTATTATCATTGTACCTCCTTGGCATAAAATTACGGTAAAGGCTATTAGATCTTTGTCTAAAATTAATGTTAGTTCAAGTTGTGGCTGAAGCAACTGATTCCTTAACAGAGTTTTTACTAATGCAAGCCACAGGATGTGCCGTACAATATTGTTTACCAATTTCTTCAAGTGAAGATGGGCTAGTTGGCTTGCGTTCATGCAAGAAGGACCAAAATGGCTTACTTATAGAGGATAAAAACCTTATCCTTCAACAGAACGAACGAACGAACTTTATTTTAAAAGGTTTGAGAAGAAGATCCATGAGGCCATTATAAGTTTTCTTAATACCTGAGAGTTGAACCCATCTATTGAAAGTTGATCGTAGGGCAGAGATGAATTTTGAGAAGTCCTTCACAGTTTCAGGAGTCATTGTTTTAAATCTCATTCGATATCCCTCTGCATCAAGCTGGTAATGTGTTAATAACAGAGCTCTTGCAGCTTCATAATTATTTCTAATAGTTTCATCCATGGTACATAACACAGTTAATGACTCCCCACTTAAGAATTCCATAAGTTTAGCACACCATTGAGATTGATCTAATCTATGTGCCTCACAGACACTTTCATGGCGGCTTAGGAAGCATGAAATGTCATTACGTCCTGGGTTAAATATTGGTAACCGAAATTAAGCATTTCCGTTATTTTTACCTGAGGTACTAGGAACATTCAAATTACTATTATGGCTTTTTGGACCCCTTAATTTCAATTCTTCTAAATTAAGATGCATCATTTCCTTTTCATGTGCTAATATCAAAGTTGTCCTCTCCTCCATTTCTCTTTCATGTTGCATTTTTCTCTCCTCCAGTTCAATCATTCTCTTCTTCTCATCTTTCTGTTCTTCTAATTCAGGCTTCTTTTCAGCTTTCTGTTCTTCTAATTCACGCTTCTTTTCAGCTTTCTGTTTTTTCAATTTTATTTCTGCCTTTGCTAACTCAGACATGGAAAAGTCCTTTAAAACGTCACCCTTATAACAAATGCTTTGCCCTGATCGACAAAGTAATCCAAGGTAGCCATGTTAACTAATAATGTGACTCACTTAGTCAAAATACAATGGCCTGTTGCTTTACAGTTTGATGTAAGCAAAGATTGTGGCAATAGTTTATAGCAATACTAGCAATGCAAATTTATATAATACCAATATAGTGAAGCAGAACAAAACAAAAATATGGTGCGAGAAAAAAATTAAAATATACAAAGCCATAGCATAAGTAAAGAATATGGACACGCAGTGAAACATTAGCAGCAAGGAAAAAAACAATACTAATGGAGAACAAAAGGGAAAACAGCAAATAGGTCAATCTCATTGCTAAAAATATACGACACAGGACCCAGACAATGTATAAACAGAAAACCGTATAAACTAAGCGATAGGCAAGTGAGAGAAACATCACGAACAAAACTATCACAAAAATAAGGAAAATGGAACTGGTCGACAATGCATTTTTAAATGAAACTACGACACTTCACAACTAGACATGAGTTATCGAAAAAAATCATCCAGCGGTCAGAAAGCTTCAGCGAGATTGCTCGAACCGGCAAATACCGCTAAAATGAAATTTACAATCTAGCCCTTACAGAACGTTCAATGTGCGGTCATCTTGCAATGACATGTTCTCGCTCACATTGAATCTCCTTCCAACCGTCCCGCTAAAACAAAAGAACATGAATAGGTACAAGAAGAAAAAATGATAGAAAGGGTCTATCAACACGTAACTGCACACTATGCAAAAAACAAGTCACTTATTTGAAAAACTGCGATGCTCCCGATACTAGTTCGTATATGAATCCAGCGCTGCCATGGAATCGTAGTCCAACACGAACGTGTAGGATATGAAGGTACAGTAAACAATGGCCACGAACATCAGTTGACAACGACAGCAAACTTGGGAAACGACATCTGGAAGTGGACTTGAGTGAAACAATCATAGCAGGAACTTACTTACTTACTTACTTAGTCGTTCCCCTTCTACCGTGAGGTGTAGAGGTTTGGAAGAGAGAGCGCCAGACTATCATATCGGATGTCTTCCTCCTGGCCTGGTTCCATTCTAGTCCTCGGTCCTTCAATGATTGTCTAATGTTGTCCTCCCAGCGGACTCTGGGTCGTCCTCGTGGTCTGGATCCTTGGCTCTTTGTTTCCCATGCTTGTCGTGGTAACCGATCTTCTCCCATTCTGCAGACATGGCCAAACCATCTTAATTGGGACTGTTCTACTTGGGTTTGCAGGGGGTAGGATTTAAAGCCTTGACGTATCGTCTGGTTGCGTACCATGTCTCTTCTTGTTACTTCAACCACCTTCCTCAGATACCTCATTTCTAAGGTTTGGATCTGGCTTTTATGGGTTGTAGTCATTGCCCATGACTCGCATCCATATGTCAAGACTGGGACATAGGTGGAGCGGTATACAGCCATCTTCGTTTTCTTACCAACCTCTCTCTTGCTGAGGAATCCTCGATTTATGGCCTGAAAAAGTCTCCCAGCTGCTGCTTTTCGAGTGGCCAACTCTTCTTTGATGCCTCCCTTTCGGTCTATAATAGCTCCGAGGTATTTAAAGTGGTCAACCTGCTCCAGGACCTGTTCTCCCAGCTTAATCTGATGTCTTCTTTCTTCTCGTGATATCACCATGGATTTTGTTTTAGAGCTGCTTATGACCATCCCTCTTTTCTCCAGCTCTTCCTTCCAGACTTGCAGGTTGGATTGGAGATGTGCCTCTGATTTAGCAATCAGGGCAACATCATCAGCAAATGCCAGCTCCGAAGTATAGACCTGTCTCATCTTCCAGTACCCCACTGAATACTTTCTTGTTCTCTCCTTACATGCCTTGATGACATCGTTCAAAAGGAGTATGAAGAGGTAATGTGATAGGATATCACCTTGTCTTACACCAGTGGTGGTCCTGAACTCTTTTGACTTATGGTTTGCTGTCCTCACATAATTTCTGCAAGACTTGTAGAAGCTCTGTATAGCATGAATCAGAGGTGCTGGAATATTCTTCTTTGCCAAACAGTCCCAAAGTTTGCTCCAGGAGACCCTGTCAAATCCCTTTTCCAGATCTATGAAAAAAAGATGGATCTCACTCTTATACTCAAGGGCCTTTTCACTCAGCTGTCTGATTGTGAAGATTAGGTCTTGAGTACTTCGGTTTGCTCGGAATCCGCACTGGACCTCATCTAATTGTGGCTCAGCTAGGCGTCGGAGTCTCTGCTCTAGGATTCTAGAGTAGATTTTACCAGGGTTACTGAGAAGGGATATGCCTCTATGGTTTCCACACTGTGGATTGTCACCCTTTTTGAAAATTGGTGTTATGATGGCAATCTCCCAATCCTTTGGTATGGTCTTGTTGTACCACGCTGCCTGTAAAACCCTTAAGAGTAATAGGTCGCCTGATGCTCCCATGAACTTAACCATTTCTGGTGTTATACCATCATGCCCTGCTGCTTTGCCCATCTTGATTTTCTCCAGTGCTGCCTTCAGTTCTTCCATCTTTATGTCATCTTCACCATCATTGGTTTTCTATTCTGTGCTAGTGGTTATCATTTCTGATGCTTCACCATGCTCACCATCCAGGAGTTCTGAGAAATATTCTTTCCATCTTTCCATTACTTCCTTCGGGGCAGTAAGCAATTTGCCTTGCTTGTCCTTTATAAATTTGAGAGGGCATTGTTTTCCCTTTTTTCATGTTCTTTAGGGTCTTATAGAACAATTTCTGGTTTTCTTGTGCATCTTTTTCTAGTTTTTCTCCAAATTCTTCCCAGGACTTCTGTTTTGCTGCTAGCACTTTGTTCTTTGCTTCTGTTCTGAGTGTAACATATTCTCTATATTTTTCCATTTGTCCTGTTGTGTTTTTAGCTCCTAAATATTGTTTCCATGCCATTTTCTTCTCTGTTATTTTCTTTTTGACTTCCTCTGTCCACCAAGGTGTCATCTTTCTCTTGTTCCAAAGTCGGACTTCACCGCATTCTTCTGCAGCAGCTGTCTTTATGATATCCTTGAATTTAATCCAGAGGGTTTCCAAGTCATCAGGTCGTTCTTCTGTGTTGCTCACCGCTGCAGCAATAAGCCCCTGATATCTGGTCTTAATTTCTGGCTCTCTCAGCTTGTAGGTCCTAATGCCCATTTCTCCCGCTCGTTTACTTGGTTTCTTGCGTGATGTTGGGTAGTTCCTAGGCTGAGCAACTCTTTCAGTTGTTCTTTTGATTGTTAGCAGGTAGTGATCACTTCCAATTTCTGGCCCCCTCCAGACTCTAGCATCTCGGACATATTTGAATGAGCTTCTCCGAACAATGGCATAGTCGATCACTGACTTCTCATTCTTTGTTGGTTCACATCTAGTGTATGCATGTATACGCTTATGGGGGAACTTTGTGTTTGTAATGATCAGATTCTGCTCTCTGCAGAATCTGAGGAGTCGCTTTCCATTGTCATTGAGAGTATCTTCTCCATATCTTCCGATAACTCCACACCATCTAGCATGGTCATTTCCAACCCTGGCATTAAAATCTCCGAGCATGATAACTTCATCTAGGCAGTCATTCACTGTCCTTTGAAGCAGCTCGAAGAATTCCTCCTTGACCTCTGCTCTCTCATCCTTATTTGGCCCATACACTATGACCAGGTTGACTATGGTTTCTCCTTCTTTTAGTTTTACAACCATAATGCGCTCCGAGACAAAGTTCCATCCCTTGATACTATCTTTTTGATTTTGGGCCACAATGCAACCCACGCCCCCTTTAGCTCTTTCAGATATGGGTACACCACTGTAGAGCAGCGTGTTGCCATCGAGATCCATGACTCCTTGTCCTTTTTTCTTTGTTTCCGTTATAGCTAGGATTTCTAGTTTTGCTTTCCTCATCTCTTCCACCAGCTCCTCTTCCTTCCCATTTATACTTCTTGTGTTCCATGTTCCATAAGTCGTAGTCCGTTCCAGTTCGTCGCCTTTAGAATCAGTCCAGTTTTCTCTCTTGTATTGCTCGTAATCGTGATTTAAAGCAAACAGGTGATTGGCCTGTTGTGCCTTTGCATGGTGGAGGGGCTGCCTCCTTACGGCCTCCATGCAGGCCGCTCTCCTCCTTTTTCATCCGGGCTTGGGACCGGCATAGGCGGAGTTCATAGCAGGAACAATAGGGGAAATTGACGGTTAACAGCTGAGCCAACAGTCATTCGCAAAAGGTACCAGAATATGCAGATCAGGGTCGACGGTGAAAAGGTCATGTATCGTAATTGAAAAAAATTATGCATTCACAATCAGTCCTTTCTTGTCCGTACTATATTTCAAATCGTTCTTAATCTTGGTTAATTTTCATCATCTTGATTTCGTTTTCGTTCCCCACACTGGAGGCCACCATATATTCGGGTTGTTACGAATGATATTTCTCTTGTCGTAATTAGTTGAACGTATAAAAAAGTTCAATGAAAGAATAGGCATCGTACTGACAAACACGAATGGAGACGGGTAAAAACATACACGACATCAGTCTTGATGAATCCGAGCCGTGAGGTGGATGGGTCCACATAATATGGTTGGCGTTTAATAATAATTAAGATAACGACATCATGGAAATGGCATGGCATATTAAACGGATATTTCGTCCTGTCCTTCAACAGTCACGTCTCATCAAAAATTTCTGGCCGCTGTACTAGGGGTGCGTACGAACGATGATCACCCAAGTAATGTGGATCAAATAAAATGTAGATGCTGAATTTTATTATAGAATACTTCTCAGGTTGTCACAAACCTCTCACTAGGTTCTGGATCATATATAATATCATAATAATAGTGGCGGCCTTCGAATAATTAGATCATGCCACTAGTAGCTCTACTTCCACAGTATATCAGGAGATTGAATAATATACGTTTTTCCTCGAAGACCACAAGTCACGAAAGGCCAAGAATCTTAACCGTTGTCATAAATTAATGCAGAACGCATTACGTCATTAACAACCGATGACGTATGTTAAATCACGTTTTATTTTGTTAAATGCCGTGAATGTCCACCAGTTGATAAATGTAGATGTTGGGACTGGTGTAGTAAAGTGTAACGATTGTCAACTCATTAAACCCAGCACAGTTTTGGTCATACAGGTCATCTTGTCCTGGAACGTGATGAGGCTCCGACAAGAATGTGAGTGTAGACAATGAGTGTGTATATGAATGTCAGAACGCGAATGGTAGAATGATTCGATAGAGTTGACAGGTTGGTAGTACATCACTCATACTCACACTGTTCGAATTCAAGAAGTACTGGAACTACGGTGGTCTTTTTATAACATTTAATGAGACGCACACTTGGACAGTACGTGTATGGTTACAGGAACAAATGTCGACATAGACAGCATAATGTTGATCACAGGAATATCATCTTAAGTTAGCATTCATGCTTGGCAAATATCATAATGGAGCATTCGTAAATAAGCATTCAGAGTTCCATCATGTAAATCATCTGGCTTTACTGACTGGGCACGTCAGTCCATAACCAATATATAGGAAGGCTCCTAGACTTAACCTCGTCTAGCGAATATCCCTTCACGTAAAGTTCAATATATATATTTTTCATAAAGATATAGGAATCCCAGACATGGGTTCTCACATGTAGCAGTGATCTCTTGGTTCATCGAGCGATAGTACAGGCATCCCTTTTTCTCACTCGATAAATACAAAGTATATGGATTTCAACATGGCTGTGCTTCTCTCGTGAGCTTCACTCACTATTGGATACAGACCAAAATTGGTCATTCGTTAAATGTCCTCATTTCTTCATAGCTTCTATCATAGAGGTAATTGAATAATATCATATAATCTAGTGCTGATACATAGGAATGTCATCTTCCTTTGAATAAATATTCTTTTCAAAAGTACCACTGTGCATCTGCTTATCGACAACGATGGCGAAGCCCAAGTTCATAATAAATTGTGGTTTTACCTTTCTATGCGAAATATAACTTTGCCATTCCTTGGCAAAAGAGAATAAACACTGGGGTAAAGTACATACAACATGTCTAAATGACTATCACTTTTCCCCATCTACTTATAGATCACTTTTTTCGGCGATAAGCCGGCTACAACAAAATTCGACATCCCGACAGGATGACAGCCATGAATCACACCCCCTGCTAGCGATACTTCCGCTGCATAGCCTTTGACCTTTTCTAGCGACAACCAACATAGTTCGACTTAGAAATGTAAAGATATCCATATATAAGACAGACTCGTCCTACTCATACAAACACTACGTATAAATTCAGGCCATAGATATACTGAAGCAAGAACAATCTATTCCTACCCAGCCAAAGAATAAATCGCAGTAGGCCTAAATTCGTCCGCGGAATCCGATCGAAGATGACGGAACTCCTTTCAAGGGAAGTAACTCAAAAATGACTTCTCCTTAAGCACTTAAAAAGGAAATACTTTGTTTACAAAATATTTGCGAACATAATAAGTATATAAATGTATTATATTGCAAGATAGTAAAGATTGCACTTTACAGTCTTACCACACCTCCCGGGAAAAAAAAAAAAAAATTTTTTTTTTTTTTTAAATACATCTAGGAGCAACGTAGAATAGGCTCACAACGCAAGAATACTGCGCAGATGAAAATATCAGGAATAACTATAATTCCTAATATGACCGGTGAGAATATATCTCAAAATCTGAGAGAAATTGTTTCTCTACGAATAAATGTTTCCAGGAAGGTGTGATCTACGTATAATACAATTCTGGTAATTATACAATGCATACCAAAAATTCACACTATAATCTTAAATTTATGATTTATGAAGAAACAATCATCAAAGAACAGCGGTGAATAAACATCAATAAACCGCTAAGTAGAGATACCATCATTCTATTATTAAATTACAAATGTGTATCTTAGTAAAGAAACAAAAAATAACTGTTGTAAAGTTATACATATTAAAAAGATCCAATATTTAACAGTTAAGTGGCATCATGTGGGCATCTGGACAGAATGTCCGCCATCACATTTTCTGAACCACGGATAGCTCGTACCGAGAAATGAAAAGGTTGAAGAGCGATTGCGTATCGAGTTGATCTCGAGCTCTTCAAGTTCTTACTTTGGATAGCCGTAAGAGCTTTTTGGTCAGTTTCCACTACGAAATGCGCGCCCAGAAGGAATCTTTGGAGTTTGAGAATTGACCAAACCATTGCCAATAATTCACGGTCTAAAACCGAGTAATTCCTTTCTGCAGCATTAAGTTTTCTGGATATATACATTACAGGATGCAGAGTTCCAGAGTACTCTTGCATTAGTGCCGCTCCAATCCCAGTGGATGAAGCGTCACTACGAAGAACAAATGTCTTATCTGTTGTAGGTAACACTAAAATAGGTGGTGATGAAAACATAGTTTTGATCTTCTCTAGTGAAGATTGGCATTCATGAGACCAGTGAACCATGTTAGGCGACCCTTTCTTTAATAGTGTAGAGAGAGGTGCCATGATAGAGGACAGATTCGGAATGAAACGTCCATAAAATTGTATGAGACCTAAAAGACTTCGCACTTGCTTTTTAGTCCTAGGGATAGAGATGTTAAGTATCTTAGTGATATTATGGTCTTCTGTCTTCAAGAAACCGTGACCTACTCGATGGCCTAAGAAAGCAATTTCGCTAAAGCCAATACAAGCTTTGGATGGTTTTGCTGTCAGGTTATACTCACGCAGAGTTGATAATAATTCAACTAACCCTGAATAGTGATCTTCCCAAGTATCGCTGAAAAGACAGATGTCGTCTAGATAAGCAATGACATCTGACCGATACGATAGGATTCGACGCATCATGCGTACAAATGTAGCTGGTGCGTTCATAAGGCCGAAAGGCATAAAATTCCATTGGAAAAGGCCTCTGGGAGTAGAGAAAGCGGTAAGAGGTTTGGCGCGTTCGGATAATGGAACTTGCCAATATCCTTTAGACAAATCAAGTTTAGTGAAAAAATGCGATTTAGAAAGACGAGTAAGTAGCTCTTCTAGTAAAGGCATAGGTTCAGCATCGAACTTCGTAACTTGATTCAATTTGCGATAGTCAACGCAAAGACGTATGTTATTGTCTTTTTTTCGAACAATAACCATCGGCGAAGAATATGCAGAAGTGGATGGTTCGATTATTTGTAAATCTATCATTTCATCCAACTCCTTTTCAACCTGTGTTTGGAAATGTATAGGGATAGGATAAGGTCTAACCCTAATTGGAGTATGTTCAGTTAGAACAATGTCATGCTCAATGACATGAGTTTGCCCAGGGATGTCAGTGAGGACATCCTGAAATGTTTGTAACATAGACGAAACTTGTCGCCGTTCTCCTAGAGACAAATCAGGAGAAACAGTAACGTCTTTCCATGATTCACTAGAATGAAGTGGGATCATTGGAAGCGGAAGATTAACATCCGAAAAACTTGTTTCCTCATCCTGTATTACAGACAGTGATGAGTAATGACCATGTTTGACATGAGAATCGTCCGTTGCCTGGAAAATAGGCTGTAGATAGTCAGGACGTTCATGGAACTCCGTAAGCATATTGATGTGGAAGGTTTTATGCTTCCCGTTAATATCGACGATGTAGTCAACATCTGAAATTTTCGATATTATATCGTACGGACCTTTCCAACTAATAAGGATCTATTTTCACGACAAGGTAGCAAAACAAATGCTTTGTCACCAGGACAAAGTTGTCGTAAAGTTCTCTTCTTATTAGCAAATTGTCTTGCCTTCTGCTTAGCAAATTCAGAAGAGGACGTTGCCAATTTGCATGCTTCGATAATCTTCTGTCTCAGCGCGATGACATACTCGTAAGAAGATTTTGTGTCATCGTCAATATTGTCAGCTGTTATAAGATCATGCAGCAAAGACATTGGGCCGCGCGGTCGCGCGCCAAAGACAAGTTCAAAGGGAGAAAACCCTGTATGTTCATTGGGGACCTCTCTGTACGCGAAGAGGGCCGCGGGTAAAACCCTATCCCAATCTTGAGGATGATCCTCAGTTATCTTCCCTAATAAGTTCTTAAGTGTTCTATTTAGTCGCTCGACCATCCCATTGGACATAGGATGATAGATGCTACTCAAAGATCTCTCTATCTGTAGAGTAGACATTACTTGAGACATGGTATCCGATATCAGTTGGGTGCCATGATCTGATAATATTTCTCCGGGGAATCCCAGCCGAGAAAATATAAGCCAAAGAGCATCTGCAATGTCAGCGGTAGTAATGCTCTTTAGAGGGATAGCCTCTGGCCAACGTGTGCACATGTCTACACACGTTAAGATAAACTGATGTCCTCTAGCAGATTTGATCTTGAATGGACCAATGATGTCTATCGCCATTTTCTGGAATGGACGAATAGGAATATCTGCAGCCTGAATAGGCGCAGCATGACGAGGACCTTTGGATTTGACTTCTTGACATACTTTACAGGATCGACAATAGATCCGTATGTCCTTGTTCACAAAAGGCCAAAAGAAAGCCGCAAGAACTCTTGACTTTGTACGGGAAAAACCCATGTGACCAGCACACTGAGAGTCGTGTGCATGTTGTAAGATCTTAACTCTCAAATTCTTGGGTACAAGAATCTGAGAATGACTTGACTTAGTGGAGTCTTGCACCATACGTACAAGTACGCCATTCTTCATTGTAATCCAAGATTTACAATTTGAATCTTTATTCGGATCACCTTTCGTTACAAGAGTGAAGAATTTCTTAAGAGTCGGATCTTCTTCTTGTTGTTTTATAAACGAGTCACGAGAAATTACCAAGGGATCATCTTGGTTATGCACTTCATTATCTTCAACAGATGAAGTTTCAGGCATATTGAGAGCTTGAGCTCTAGTGACTACCGCATTAGCAGATTGCATATTTTGATTTTCCCAAACGGAAATTTGCTCCGGAGTGCATTCTTTGACTCCGTGAATGCGACCGATGATAAGATCAGCGATCGGATTCGGCAAAAGACATGCGTGTACATCTCCTGTGAAGAAAGGAGTAGCAATCCTAATGATAGCGGTAGAGTATTTCTCTATGGTGCCGCCAAATGTTACGCATTTGACTACTTTGCCTGTAGAATGAGAAGGATCTATGAGTGACTGCCTAACCCCAATAGTTGTGCATCCAGAATCAAAAAGTACTGAGACTGGATTGTCATTTACTAAACCTTTGTGTAAGACAAGAGAACCTCTCCCATCATGCGCGATTGACGCAGGAAGAGCGGGAAGAGGATGCCCACAGCTTAAAGTAGACACTGTGGTTGGCTCAAATAATGTTTTGCATTGGGGGCACTGAGATGCTCTCCCAAAATCAAAAGCGGCACATGCCATATTATTAGAGTCATCATTATCTTTACTTTGTTTATAGGCTTCGTGGGACTCTTGCTGTGCAGAGTTCGCCTGGTAATGAGCTTTATGTTTTTTGAATTGTGCTCTACCTCTGTTATTATTGCCTCTGTACTTATCATTGTTTCCACTATTATAACCCCTACTCGGGTTTGAATCATAGCTCCTTTGGTTACTATCATCATATTCATTATAATGAGTATCTCGGTAATTATGATCCTGTTGTCTCCATGAAGGAAAACTTGGATAGTTTCTAGAATGACTTCCTTTGCGAAAGTTCCTGTAATTATGACCACCCCTGAATCGAGGGCTGTCAGCTCTTCTCCAGGTATTCGAAGAAGAACCCTGAAATGATTGGTTACCTTGGTTCTGATAACTGTAATAGTTACCTTTTTTTTATTAAACCTATTTTGAGGTCCTTGGAATTTGTGAGAGTGATTAGGGTTGTATGGTGTTGCAGAAGCAACTGGCATACCTTCTTTAACCTTACTGTTGCTAATAGCTACGTCCGGATGTGCAGTGACGTATTGGGTACAATACTGTTCCATTTCTTTTAGAGACTTAGGTTTACGCTCATGTAAGAATTCGAGGAAAGGTTTATTTATACTTGACATAATCTTGTCTCTGAGTATCAAGTCCATAAGGGCTTCATAAGTCTTTTCTGTTTTGGATAGCTCAATCCAACGATCAAATGTAAGACGTGTCCTTGCAATGAATTCTGAGAATTCTACACCTGCCTCAGGCACCATTGTCTTAAACAACTTCCGATAACCCTCTTCAGACAACTGATACTTCTTTAATAAGGCTGCCCTAATAACATCATAGTTATCTTTGTCAGCCTCTTCAACCAAACTTAAACTAGTCAGAGAATCACCTTTCAGATTTTCTGATAACTGGTTAGCATATTGTGATTTGTCCACATTATGGGCTCGACAAGAGCGTTCAAATCTATTTAGCCAGAATGTTATGTCATCACTGGAAGGGTTGAACGCTGGTACCTTGACCTTGTAAGTAAAGGGTTTACCATTACCACCAGATGCTTGATTAACATTACTTATGTTTGTTAACTTTAACTTTTCTAACTCAAATGCTAAAAGTTCTTTTTTTGTGTTCATGTTCTCTTATTGCTTTTTTCTCTTGAGCTTCAGCTTCTCTTTGTAATCTTTTCTCTTCTGCAGCAGCTTGTAATTTTTTCTCTTCAGCAGCAGCTTGTAATTTTTTCTCTTCAGCAGCAGCTTGTAATTTTTTCTCTTCAGCAGCAGCTTGTAATTTTTTCTCTTCAGCTGCCGCTTGTAATTTTTTCTCTTTCTCTCTTTTCATTTCCTCTTTTTCCATTTCCATCTGGAATCTTTTTTCATCAGTCTGTATCTGCAATTTCTTTTGTTCATACTCTCTTTGTAATTTTTTTTTTTTTTTCTTCTCATCTTTTCTCCTCAGCTGCTAATTTCTTTTCTTCAATCAGTGCTTTTCTTTCTTCAGCAGCTAATGCTTTGTCATATTGAGCAACTGCCCATTCTTCTAATTGCTGACCAGTCTTATCAAGAACCTTGCCTTGTGTGATAAAATAATCTAATGTAGACATCTTGTCTAATAAGATCAGTAATTTGCAAAAGTAAATAAATTCACTTTCTTAGTCTTAATCAAAGACCTTGTATGATAACTTTGTAACCTGTGGAAAATAGTACTTAACTATCCCAATCACTGTGGGAAACAAGCCTTACAAAGGTCTTGTATAAATCCTTATATAATAACAGCTATAAGTTGCTGGTTCACTCTATAATATAAGTGCAGTGCACCAGAAATAGTGTTTTATATCATCAACTGTGTACCTTTAGTAATAGCAATTAACTATCAGTTGATTCTTGTACATCAATTTATATGATCAACTATATTTTAAATAGTGTATGTCGATCAGGCACAAAACAAAACAGTTATACAGAAGAACATGAAAACATTTGCGGAAATGAAATAAATCAAATGGGAAAAACAATAAAAGATAAACCGCAAGAGGATAACAAATACAAATAACGCCACAGTATATAAATATAAATTGAGAATAGAACTGAAAGATAGAATAGGGTAGACCAACAAATTACAAACAAATCAAAACAAACTAAAGAACAGAGGAATATTACAAAAACAACAATGAGTACAGTCTTCACAGCTAACACTAATAGCAACAGCTGTCGCAGCAAATTTTCAATCAAGAAAATTGCACCTATAGAAACGCACACATCAGACCCTCTATTACGTGGGATACTCTGTTGTGTGACACCGCCCAACCAAAACAACAACCCGCTGGATACAAACAAATATCACATATAAATATTTAAACATAAATACATAAATGCATAAATAGTATGGCAATATGATGTAAATAGAGTGTTGCAGAAAGAATGTGTTGTAAAGAAGGCTCAGTTACACTGCCTAATAGTACAGTACTGTGGTACTTTATTAAACAAATACTTCTGGTCTAATTATTTTAAATTCAACACAGAAATAGAAGCTCCATCGTTGATGTGAATGATAACAATCGATGTAGGACTTCTCAGTTCAATAACATTTCCTTTCGCAAACACTGTCAAATATTCTCCAGTCCTGATGTGTAATGTTCTATGTTTCAACCAAGCTTGCTGTGTAACACTGTCAGTTGTATGGCAAATGTCCAACGAACCAAATGTCAACAAACGCTGACCTAGTTACTGCATACTCTCGACAGGACAGGTCACGCTGACATCACTGTAGAGTTGTACTGTTGATGTATTTGTGTGTCGTAACAGACCCCAAGGAACGTCTGGTCTCAGTAGTTTACTTCTCAATATGGTCACTGTGCAGGTTGACCCAGGAAGCTGGCACACCAGTTGTTAAATCATACTGGCCATTAGTTGTTAAATCACGTTTTATTTGTTAAATGCCGTGAATGTCCACCAGTTGATAAATGTAGATGTTGGGACTGGTGTAGTAAAGTGTAACGATTGTCAACTCATTAAACCCAGCACAGTTTTGGTCATACAGGTCATCTTGTCCTGGAACGTGATGAGGCTCCGACAAGAATGTGAGTGTAGACAATGAGTGTGTATATGAATGTCAGAACGCGAATGGTAGAATGATTCGATAGAGTTGACAGGTTGGTAGTACATCACTCATACTCACACTGTTCGAATTCAAGAAGTACTGGAACTACGGTGGTCTTTTTATAACATTTAATGGGACGCACACTTGGACAGTACGTGTATGGTTACAGGAACAAATGTCGACATAGACAGCATAATGTTGATCACAGGAATATCATCTTAAGTTAGCATTCATGCTTGGCAAATATCATAATGGAGCATTCGTAAATAAGCATTCAGAGTTCCATCATGTAAATCATCTGGCTTTACTGACTGGGCACGTCAGTCCATAACCAATATATAGGAAGGCTCCTAGACTTAACCTCGTCTAGCGAATATCCCTTCACGTAAAGTTCAATATATATATTTTTCATAAAGATATAGGAATCCCAGACATGGGTTCTCACATGTAGCAGTGATCTCTTGGTTCATCGAGCGATAGTACAGGCATCCCTTTTTCTCACTCGATAAATACAAAGTATATGGATTTCAACATGGCTGTGCTTCTCTCGTGAGCTTCACTCACTATTGGATACAGACCAAAATTGGTCATTCGTTAAATGTCCTCATTTCTTCATAGCTTCTATCATAGAGGTAATTGAATAATATCATATAATCTAGTGCTGATACATAGGAATGTCATCTTCCTTTGAATAAATATTCTTTTCAAAAGTACCACTGTGCATCTGCTTATCGACAACGATGGCGAAGCCCAAGTTCATAATAAATTGTGGTTTTACCTTTCTATGCGAAATATAACTTTGCCATTCCTTGGCAAAAGAGAATAAACACTGGGGTAAAGTACATACAACATGTCTAAATGACTATCACTTTTCCCCATCTACTTATAGATCACTTTTTTCGGCGATAAGCCGGCTACAACAAAATTCGACATCCCGACAGGATGACAGCCATGAATCACACCCCCTGCTAGCGATACTTCCGCTGCATAGCCTTTGACCTTTTCTAGCGACAACCAACATAGTTCGACTTAGAAATGTAAAGATATCCATATATAAGACAGACTCGTCCTACTCATACAAACACTACGTATAAATTCAGGCCATAGATATACTGAAGCAAGAACAATCTATTCCTACCCAGGCAAAGAATAAATCGCAGTAGGCCTAGATTCGTCCGCGGAGTCCGATCGAAGATGACGGAACTCCTTTCAAGGGAAGTAACTCAAAAATGACTTCTCCTTAAGCACTTAAAAAGGAAATACTTTGTTTACAAAATATTTGCGAACATAATAAGTATATAAATGTATTATATTGCAAGATAGTAAAGATTGCACTTTACATGTAAAAAATACGAACAACAAAGGCTTGAATTAAAAGCTTACTATAGAAATAACAATTTAGATATGAAAGGTGATATGGTTTTAAGTACAGATTCTCCAGTAGATGCCCAATCAATACTTAAAAGATATATACATAAAACAAAGGAAAACATATAAGGTTAGTACTTCAGAAAAGACATTCAACCAAATAGAAATTAAGCAACAAGAACTAACAAATCATTAACAAAAATCAGAAGAAAAAAAAAACAACTTACTAAGTACTCATAGGGCAAGGAAAGACAACGAGGTTTAAAAAAAAAACAACTCAAAAAGAACAAATACAAATACAAATTAAAACCAAGTGTAAAGGACAACAGTTATCTATAAACACTACAAAAGAGAAAATAAAATGACAAATACTAATATAAATTAAAATCCGTAACTGCAAAAGACAATAGCTATTTAATTTGAATACAAAATTAAAAAATAAAATGACACTAAATATCCCAATTATGACCAATTTTCAGGTTGAACAGGGTAGACCAAGATGGAACGAGAAGAGGCAATAACGGTCAGCTGTTGTGTTCCCGCTCTCCACCCATCACCTCTTCAAAACAACAACAACAACAATGGCGAGCTGAAGCCATAAGCACCAGACTAGGCCCCAAAACAGTCATAGTATGCAATTTTAATTTCCATCATTATGCTTGGGGTGGACAACATGCAGACAATGACAATGCAGGAAAGCGGCTTCTTGACTTCATAGAAAAAAATGACCATCTAATACTAAATTATGGAACTGCAACTAGAATTAATCCGCAAGCTAACAGGGCAGACTCAGCAAAAGACATAAGTATAGCAACTAATAACCTAGCGAATGTAAGTTGGGAAGTGTTACAAGACACAAACTCAGATCATCTGCTGATTGTAATAACCATGCATGAAAACGTCATTCCAAACCCAGAACCAGAGAAACCGACTTTCAACTATAAAAAAGCAAACTGTGAAGCCTTCCAATCAGACCTGGTGGTGATGGAATATAAAAACATGGAATCAGATGATACTGACGTTTGGGCGGAAACACTGACCAATGAAATTCTGAAAATAGCAATAAAATATATACCAAATAAAATATGCCACAGCACCTAAAATTAATAAATAACATTAATAAGAAAAGAAAAACTCAGTGGAATAAAGAACCAGTTGCCTGGTGGAATAAAAGCTGTGCAGAAATTCATGAGAGAAGAAAAAAGGCCTAACAAAAATATAGAAATAACAGAACAGAAGAAAACTATGACAAGTATAAACATATTAGTAATGAATCTAACATAATAATATTTAAAGCCAAAGAAGCTAACTGGAAGGAGTTTTGCCAGTCACTTAAACCTAGCGCCCAAATTAAAGTAGTATGAAAAAAGTTTAAGGCAATCAAAGGGACCAATAAGAAAACAATAATGCCAACAATTAAACTACCAAAGAGAGCAGAAACAGATAAACAAAAAGCTAATGCCCTTGCTGAGTATTTCTATAAAGTCAGTGCAAAAAGTAGTCTTGGACAAGAAGAAAATGAGAGAAGAGCGAACGAACGAACGAACTTTATTTTCAAAGGGTTAAGAATTGGGCACACAGGCCCTTCTGACATTCTGCCCTTCCTCTTTCTCTCATCATGTATACTGTATCCTTTTAACATCATATTTACTTAAGCATTATTTAGGCATTTATCATTATACAAGTAATATAACATCATACATTTGCAATAATCATCATAATTAAAGCTTGTTTTTAAAATAAAGAAAAATAAAACATGAAAAATAAAGAATTAAAAAAATAATAATAATAATTAAAAAAAATTCATGAAAATGAAAAAAAAAAAAATTAATTAAAAAAACAAATAAAAAAACAACCAACAAGATTGATAAAAATCGAACTCCTCATACAGTAAATTAGTGATTTGAGACATTCAGAGGTGTGTTATAAGAACTCGTGAAATATTCAAATGGTCTGCTACTGAATGACTCAGGGACTCGGTGTTTTTTCTAGTGCACGCGAAAAACTTTACGAGAGGTGAGCAACTTTGAGTCTCATAGCAGATACTGCTGCAATGATAGGTTCATCAAGATGTGGTGGGGTAAACAGTTACTTTCCTCGCTGTCTTTGCGTCTCAAACTCAAGACCAGAATCATAATAGGTAGATAGTTAGATAGACATATCATCATCATAACCCTCCACTCCAAAAGGAGCATAGGCCTTCAACAAACACATGCCAAGTCCTCCTGTCACGTGCCATCATCTCAAGTTCTTTCCATGTTCTCCTCATCATTTTCACCTCTGTTTCCAACTCTCTTCTCCATGTACTTCTTGGTCTTCCTCTGCCTCTCTTGCCCTGGGGGTTCCAGAACAAGGACTGCCTTGTAATGCTATCAACAGGTTTCCTCAGTGTGTGTCCTATCCATCGCCATCGTCTTCTTCTCATCTCTTGTTCCACTGGCACTTGTCTAGTTCTTGTCATCAGTTCCACGTTGGTAACCTTGTCATACCATTTTAATCCCTCTATTCTACGCAACCACCCATTTATGAAAGTCTGTAGCTTTTTGGCTGTTGTCTTTGATAGACATATACTAAAGCAATTAATTTGCCAAGGGTTGAAAATCGGGCACAGTCCCCTCTTGCATTCTTCCTTCCTCTTGCTCATCTTTTGTTACTGTTACTCAAACATTCTCCAGCGTACTTTAAAGCGTACTTTAAGTATTAATTTAAGGGCAATACAACATTACAAGGTAGTATAACAGAATACATTAACAGTACCTGATCACAAAATTTAAAAAAAGTATATTGTAATAAAAACTAGATCATCAGAGCCTCTAATACAGTATATTAGATAAAAGTACAACACAATCAGTTAGGGTGGCATATAATCAGCACTCATAAAGTATTTGAACAGTGCACGATTGTATGAGTAAGGACTGTGCGTGGTTTTCAGGTCATTGGGAAGATTGTTCCAAAGATGAGCAGCTGAGTTAGCCAAACTAGTCTTAAATAGGTCTAGCCTGAGCTTGGGTAGAAAGACTTAGGATACAGTTTTCAAAGGAACTACCAGACCAGATAGATGAAACAAACTATTTAGATGCTGATATAACAGAGAAAGAAGTAACTAGTGCAATAAAAGAGAAATGTAATACTGCCTCACAGCATGATATACTTAGTTATGAAATCCTTAAGAAAGTACCCCCAAAAATATAATTATAAAAACTTCCTTTTAAAACAAAATCTGGAGCTTATGAAAGATACCAAAAGCGTGGAAAGTAGCGATGATAGTATTTATCCTAAAACCCAGTAATAAAAGCCCATGATGTAAGTTCATATTGGCCCATCTATTTAACATCACAACTAGGTAAAATACTGGAACTGTTGTTAACAAAAGAGTTAAATTCTACCTGGAAAAAAATTAGTTATGTAGCCCAAATCAGTCAGGGTTTAGAGCAGACAAGAAGTACAGTAAGATTAGAACACGATATAAAGCTAGGGTTCAAGAGGAAAGAGAAAATAGTGGCAGTCTTTTTGGATGTCGCTAGAGCATATGATGAATGCTGCAAGCTCCTGCGTTTTCATTGGTGATCCAGTTATCCTGTCGTTCATTCATAAACGAAGCGTGTGTATACATATTATGGTACAATGACAAACTTAGTGAAGAACAAGCAAAATTTCGAGCAGGAAGATCATGTACAGACAAGATAGCAACACTCAGAATCATCATAGAACAATCAAATGAGTGGCAGATCCCCTTGTATATCAATTTTGTGGACTTTGAAAAAGCTTTCGACAGTATAGACCGTACTGAGATGTGGAAAATCATTAGACGTTATAGAATACCAGAGAAATTCATTAACATCACCGAAGATTTCTACCGGGAGGCCTCGTGCACAGTAGTACACATAGGAAAACAATCAGAGCTCTTCACAGTATAGAGTGGGGTCAGAGAGGGATGTTTGTTATCATAAAAACTTTTTATCATAGTCATAGACTGGGTTATGAGACAGACCACAGACGGAGAGAAAACTGGAATGCAATGGACATTTTAAAAACAATTCGAGGATCTAGAATTTGCAGATCATTTGTGCCTTCTATCACAAAGACAGCACGATATGCAGGAGAAAACAATTAAATTAGTAACAAAAGCAGCAAAGATGGGACTACACATAAATTTAAATAAAACAAAGTAAATGAGAATAAATAATAGGCAGATGGACTCAATGAAGATCAACGATTAAGTCGTTGAAGAAGTAGAAAGCTTTACATTTCTGGGGAGTAACATTGACTAAGGAGGAGGAACAGTTGGTGATGTCTGCCCAAAGATAAATAAAGCCTTCAACCAATATGGAACTCCTCATCTATATCCAGAGATAATAAAATCAGAATCTTTATCTCAAATGTGAAGTCAGTCTTGCTGTATGGCTCAGAGACATGGCATGTTTCAAAGAGACGTGGGCACAGCTGAAAAAGACAGCCCAGAATAGAAATCGATGGAGAGCAACTGTTTCTGCCTATGTTCTACAGGGAAAGAAAAGGATTGATGATGATGTTTATTTTGGTGTTAAGTTCTTAACAGAATGGAATAGGTTCCTACAGCAGAACATGGACCTCGAGGTCCATCAAGAACTAGAACTAAATCGCCTAAGGTAGCCTAAGGCGTCCAGACGTAGCCCAAAATTAAAAATCTAGGTGTATCTAGTTGTTTTGTAAGGTATAATCTAGATTTTCTTTTCAAAATTCAAGGTGGCAACACTTCTGACGATACATATTTAAAATAAGGATATGAACAGTGTTGCCACAGCTGGGTATATTTTACTAGATCTGGGTTCTTTTACTTCCGTCTGGGTATCTGAGTTATTTTTTTTTCCAAATCTGCATGAATCTGGGTATATTTGACAATTGGCATTTACAATGTATGTATATTCTGTACATTGAGCATTATATTTATATTATAATGAAATGTAACAATTTATGTGCTATATATTTTTTATTCCACTTCAATTTAATTCTTGTTTTTAACCATATCAATGACGTTGTTTTTTTTATTCGTTTACATCAAATATATACCCATATCTTGACTGCCTGCGTCAGGGTCAGCAAACTAGAGCTGACCAAGACCCTACTCCACCTCCATGTTGTGTCCTGGAAACAGACTGCATCACTGCAGTCTAGCTGAGGAGTAGGGATCGAAGAGGGAAGGCAAACCCGGTCCCAAAAAATGCCATGCGGAAGTCGGATGTGTCGGCCGAAAGGCGCAAATACCGCAGCTTCGCTGTGAACGGACACAACGCAACCAACGTCCATTTCTGTACGAACGAGGAAGAAGAAGAAATATATATTTCCTGTTATTCTGTTAATTGCTGTCATTTACAATACTCAGTCAAAGAAGAGTCGCTTCTCGGCCTTTTGGCTAAAATCAAAGTGTCATAGCCAGGGCCGGGATCACACATAATTTACACATTTTACTCAATAGACCTCACTTTGAGCCCCAGAAGGGGTATTTAAAAAAAAAAATTTAAATATTCTTTTTAAATTTTAGACTCAAGCAGATAAACAGCATATTGTTTTGTTTTGGTTTGTTTATTATGAGATTATAAAATGAGCGATGATAAAGGTACGCTAGGTAGTTGTTGTTGTTGTTATTATGAGATTATAAAATGAGCGATGATGAAGGTACGCTAGGTAGTTGTTGTTGTTGTTATTATGAGATTATAAATTGAGCGATGATGAAGGTACGCTAGGTAGTTGTTGTTGTTGTTATGAGATTATAAAATGAGCGATGATGAAGGTACGCTAGGTAGTTGTTGTTATTATGAGATTATAAAATGAGCAATGATGAAGGTACGCTAGGTAGTTGTAGCAACATGGCGACACACATGCCACCGCGTAAAAAAAAGTGAAGCCATGGTATCAGCAGGTTTTTTTGGGGGGAATCGCTAACAGACAGCGATCTGAAGGATTGGAGTTTGTCATAAGTTTAAGTTAATCCTAGTAAAAGCGTTGTTGGAAGATTTGCGTGAAAGATGTTGTCGGCAGAGATAAGGAAAGATTTTGGAACTTCTCAATCAAGATTCCACGTTGTCAATTCATGCATATGATATTGACGAAGGAGAAGTTATCGACATGGATGCCGAGTCGCTGACAAGTGACAATTTTCAACAGTAACTAGTTACAACTAACATTTTATATTTGATATGAGGAACATTTTGTTAATGTACTGTTAAAATATCTCATTTTCAAAAGTTCATATATTGGGGTGTTAATAAAATCATTTTTATATAATTGTGAATTTTTGGTAATAACAAATTAAAAAAAAAAAACAATTTCCTATTACTCGTGGGTTTTTGCTCCGCAGTGAATATGTGTAGTTATTTGTACTTTCGTAGCAGTTAGGGTTAGGTTTTGGATTAGGGTTTAGGTTAGTGTTAACCCTAATACTGGGGTCTATGTAGGGTTCGGGCTCCGATGCCCCACCTACATCAATGGATGTTGATGCGAACACACAGCCTCTCATATCCAGGTGCAGTGATCGCCGCGGAAGCTACTGTCTTATAGTAAGCTTATAGCATATGGCCTCTCCTGTACAAACTTGTCCATAGCAGCACCTTCAAGTGGTGACCCCGTTTTCACAGAGTTTGCTATGGGGGCGACCGAGTTTCTGGCTGTATAACTGGGTCGGGAGTTGTTTGGGACTCCTCCTAAGGTGTAGGCGCAATACCCACCGGCAAGTGGACCATGCTCTGGTCAACACCAACCCAAACCCCACTCATGCTACCTTCTCTCTTCTCTTCTTGCCTACCAAGCTTTCTCTGTCCAATCCACGATACACCTCACCAAGGATCCTGAAGTGGTGATGGTAAAAGATAGGTCTTTACCTAGAAGGGATCCGGGCCCTGCCCTATGTCCCAGCTGCAGCAAGATTGTCATGCGACCTGACATTGCACAGATCGTCAGATTTTGTCCAACTCCTGAGACACGGGAAGCAAAGCCACTAAAACTCAATGGAAATTTAGAACCGCTGTGCTCGGGAAAATCATGAAGGCATAGAATGCAGGACGTGACACAGCCACAGCAAAAGCTCAGCCACAGAACGAAGAAATGAGGCTTGCATCGTGAGCACTTGTGACTAGCGGGAAATGCATCTCTGTAAACTCCACCTGAACCCCCAGAGCAAAGTGATCTTTAGAGCCAAAAAAGGTGAGTGGCCAAGCAAATCAACCCAATACTCATGGAGGAAGACACACCCATTGCATTCTTTGGGAGGGAGATGTCTGCAGCAAACACCCAATACCTCCAATGCCAGTCAAACAACATATTCCATACGAGCTCGGGCGTCGCCTCGGTTACCAAGGCCCGCGCAAGAGAGATAAATCCCCTGCTCCTTGTGAAAAGTCAGCGAAGGGGAACCTTAACACTTTACAGCTAAATATAGCTGGGCTACAGAACAAGACAATTGAGCTTACAAAAATACTACACGAACATCAAGTACAAGTAGCCCTTCTGCAGGAAACAATACTCCCACGGAGACAAATTAACATCATGGGTTATACACAGTACAAATGTGAATGCCTGAAGTGCCAAGGCATCATGATCTTAATCAGAAATGATACCCAAGCCACAGTAACCAACAACCCTGCGGGGGATATCGACCACCAAATAATAAAGCTATGGGGCAAAGATAACACCAAGTACACACTACACAACTGTTACTGTCCCCCGACCTCATCAAAAGGTCTGCCTGAGTTCGAGCCCATACTAAAGAAAACTGTCATAGCTGGTGATTTTAATGCTCACATTCCTGCTCTAGGATACAGGCGGTTTAACAGTAGGGGTCTAGAGGTTGAGGAGCTGTGCAGCAGTACCAACTTAATGCTGCTGCAGAACTTGGAAACTCCACCAACACTCCTACACAAGGCACACGACTCGACCAGCCGGCCAGATCTGACATTTGTTTCAGCTGACATAGCAGAAAATAGTATCATCAAAGTCTTAGAAGACGTGGGAAGTGATCACCGCCCTGTTTTAACAACTATTTTAACACCACAGATGACACAGAAGTCCCTGTGTAAACCATCCTGGAACTTCAGGAAAGCAGACTGGGACCGCTACGGCCGAGAAACTGACGCTGGGTTCAGTCAAATCATTAGAACTGATAACATTAATACTACATACAACAACATGTGTACCACAATCCTAACAGCTGCCAAAAAGTGCATCCCAAGGGGGAAGCATAAGAAGTATAAACCTTACTGGACATCTGAACTAGCTGAAGCAGTCAAAGAAAGGAGAAAGGCTAGAAAGAAGGCTGAAAAATACCCTACCACCCTAAATAAAACAGAGTACAACAGGTGGACAGCAAAAGTAAGGTATGTCACCAAGAAGAATAAACGGGAGACTTAGATAGAAAATTGCAACAAACTAGATTTAAAAAGAGAAGGGAACAAAGTTTGGAGACTCCTCAGTAATCTCGAGGGAAGCAAGAAAAAGACAAACCCAACACCTATGGTGGATGGAAGTGGTGATGAAGTAACATCAAGCAGTAAGAAAGCCGATGTCTTCAACAATTTTTTATGCCAGTGTAAATAAAACACAACAGAGAAAGAAACTATACAAAGTGCTCCTAAAGAACACATCCACGCGTAACATAGATCAGACCAATATGGCTGCATTTGATGATCCGTTCCGTCCGCAAGAACTGAGAATGGCACTGTGGAAACTGGCCAAAAATAAAGCTTCAGGACCAAATAAAATTAAAAATGAGATGATTTGTCAACTAGGGCCAAAGGCAAAAAAGACACTTCAATGGTTATCAATAGAACGTGGAACGAGGGACAGCTACCATCAGCATGGCTGACAGCAACCATCTTGCCTATATTGAAGAAAGGGAAACCACCAGGAACACCAAGAAGCTATAGGCCCATATCCCTCACTTCATGCTTGGGCAAGCTGGTCGAGAGAATGGTAAACAACAGACTATACTGGTGGTTGGAAAGCTGGAACCTTCTGGACAACAACCAGGCAGGCTTCAGACGTAAGTGTCGCACAGATGACCCCCTCTTCAGGTTTACACAGAATGTGATGGATGGCTTTCAAGAGGGAAAAAGCACAATAGCTGTGTTCATCGACCTTGAGCAAGAATACGACAGAGTTTGGAGAAAGGGACTTTTGCTAAAGATGAGAAGAATGGGAATAGGAGGGAAAATGATTAGATGGATACAGGCCTTCCTAACAAATAGAACCATAGCTACCAATTATGCTGGTGCAATTTCACGGAAAAGAACGCTGGAAGAAGGACGGCCTCAAGGCTCTCCTTTAAGTTGCACCCTTTTCCTCATCTTCATTAATGACCTTGCCAAACATCTGAATGCGTCGAAGGCGCTGTTTGCTGATGACCTTGCCATCTGGACTACTGACAAATATCCCATCCTGGCAAAAGCCAAGATCAACAGAGCTCTCCTTACAATGTCAGTATATTGTGAACTGTGGAAACTTAAAATCAATACGCAGAAAACTGTATACACCACTTTCTCCCACAGCCACAAAATAGCAAAAAGAACTATCAACATCAAACTGAGTGGGGAAACACTAACAAAAGAGGAGCACCCAGTCTATCTAGGAGTAAAACTGGACAGACAATTGAAACTAGATGGACACATCCAAAACCTCAGGGAAAAAGCAATTAAGCGCTTATACCTCATCAAACGGCTAGCTAGTACAAATTGGGGAGCGGATAAACAAACCCTTTGTCAACTATATCTTGGCTATGTGAGATCAGTGATAGACTATAACCTCCCCCTCCAGACCATTGTGAGTACTAATACCATCTCAGCTCTGGACCGTGTGCAGAACCAAGCTCTCAGGTTAATTTGCGGAGGGATGAGATCAACACCCACAGCCGTATGTGAGATAGATGCCAATATAGAGCCGATGGATATCAGGCATAAAAGAGCACTGGCTGAAGCTGTAGAGAGATACAGGAGACAAGAGAAAGACCACCCAAACAAAGTACTTATTGACACTTGGAAACAAACACGAAGACTGAAACAACTATCTCTCCTGGACATAGCCAAAGAGGAAAATGATAAACACCATCTCCCACAAGAGAGAGAATTGGAAAACAAATACTTTGGACCACCCCCTTGGGAAAACTTCCATCAACCAACTGTCAAAACACAACTGATAGATAAAACGGCCAACAAGGAAACACTACCCACAATCTTGAAGACGTGTGCCTTGGAGACCATAAACAGCTACCCAACGTCAGCAATCCAGGCCTACACAGATGGTTTAGCTTTCAAGACCACCTCTTTTGCAGGATACGGCCTTTTGCATATGGTACCTGGATGGATCCTCTTATGAGTTCTGTGACTCCTGTGGTGAGAATTGTTCAAATTATGAAGAGGAGGCTGAGACCATCAAGACAGCCATTGAATTACTACACCAACAGTTTGACCTTATGGAACGAAAGCCATCAGATATAGTGATTTTCAGTGACTCCATGTCTGTTCGGGAAGCACTTAAACAGACTCCATATGAAAACAAAGACATTTTTCTTATAGGAAGAGCGGTTCATAACTTGATCACAGCCTACTCCATCAGTGTAACCCTACAGTGGATCCCTGGACACAGTGATCTAACTGGAAATGAGACAGCTGATAGACTTGCAAAAGCAGGAGCATCTAAACAACAAAAGGACAGACCCTGCAGCATGAGAACAGTCAAACAGATTCTCAGAAACAACACAAGGGAAATCAGTCTGAACAGATGGGCGAACGGGCCGACTGGCCAAAATGTCTTTAATGAAATGACCTGCCCAAAAGACAACGACAACATAAACAGACTCAGCAGGAGAAATCAAAGTCTTATCTTTCAGTTCCGAACAGGACACGCCAGAGTCAATAGCCATCTAAACCGTATAAACCCTCAGCACCTACCCATGTGTAGACACTGCTCTCATCCCTATGAAACAACCAGACACCTCCTCATGGAGTGTCCATCACTCACAAACGCCAGGAAAAAACTTTTACAGACACCTCTGACAGTCACCAACTCACTATATGGAACATTAAAAAACCTACAGAAAACCTGCACTTTTTAAAGAATGGCATTGGGCTGCCAAGAGTAGATATGCTCAGCAGCTATGGGATATCGACAACAACAACAACAACAACCCTAATACTAAACCTAACCCTAACTGTTATAAAACAAGACAATTATGGGTAAAATCGCAAGAACAGCCGCCGAACGCTCCGCAGTGAATATGTGTATTTTACATTTAGGGTTAGGGTTAGCCTAATCCTAACCCTAAAATACACATATTCACTGCGGAATATTTGACGACAGTCATTGCGATATTACCCAATTATGATACACAACGCATAACATTTCTAACTCCGTAATAAATCGTGTTCACGAAATTTATGTCATGCGCAAACACACCGCACTACATACATACACACCTTACGGAGTCACAATATGGACGCTTGCAGGAAATCGTTCAAAATACGATAGAATTCAGCACCAAGCATTATGTACAGTTAAGGTGATATCAGATCAACATCGAGGGTTACCCTGGAGGTGGGCTTAGGAGTCCTCACTTTGGAGAAAGGAAGTAAGACTAAATTATATAACCAAAAATTATGTTAGACAACTCATCCTGCTTTTTCAGCATTTGCTTGGTATCGATTAATAACCCAGAAAATAGGTTCATTAATACCAGTAGGTACCCGACAGGTTGGAAATGCATGGAGGAACTCTGTTCTCTTAATTGTCGATTATGTAAGTAAACGTGACACATTCATTTTCTCAGGAGACTTAGAATTTGTAGATACTTGGTTTGTCACATTTCTGTGTTAATTTAAAGAAAACCATAGCCTAATTATGTGGTTCGTTACAAAACTATGATAAAAATGCAAAAGCTTATACACATGCTGTTTAACTTCACTCAGATTGATTGCTAAATCAGTAACAGAAGTCACTTTATGGTTTTAAAATATAGACTAGATCAGCAGCAGGCAACCTATGTGATGTGAGGATCTACTTTAGAAAAACTAAGCTCTCTAAAGATCTGCCTTGATACAATCATATCTGTTTCAGGTTCTAGAGTATTAAAAATGTTGAAAAGTGCAGCATATCAGTTATTTGTATCTCTGTAGCATAACCCTCTTACTGCAATTCTTTCAACAAGGCATTGAAAAATTGGAACTAAATTATATTTTACCAAATGATAACGTCACTTCAAATAAAGGATCCCATTCTTATCTTATGCAGTTCATAAATAAAGTGAATTTTAATAAGGCTTCTTATAGGATATCAATGGAAACTGTGATGTATTGAGTATTAGTTTTGACATTTACAATGACCAATACTAGGGGAAGCTATGCTGGTGTTCAGCAATAGCAGTGTGAGAAATAAAGAGGTTAACTGTTGACATCTCATTTTGTTTCATTTTGTTCTGTTATAACTGACAGTGTATAACGTGACATGGTGTCAGAATATTACCCATGTCGCCAGTACATCTCTATTAGTACAAAACAAGATCGGCTTAAGTATCAGTAAACCTGCATTTCTATCTACAAAGATAACATTGGCTACTAGACCTAACTTCGATAACAAGGGTATGTTACCGCCAGTTCATCGTCGCAAACAGGTAAAGTAATGGCCACGTTGTTTACTTTTGAACAGCCTTGGATTGACGGGCAGGCTCAAGACCTGCACCAAGAATTCCAACGCTTTAAAAGCCACGTCAAATTTGTTTTAGAAGGACCGCTAGCACAGACTTGGTTGTGGACCCAAGGAAGAGATAGGAACTGTGGATCACAGAAATATTGGAAATGAGGGTGGGGAAAAAGGCAGAAATGGAAAGAGACAAATTGTTTATTTAAAAAAAAAAAAGCTAATCTCTATAACAAGGGTCCTCTGCCTCTGTGGCACCATAGGCACTGAATAAGTACCTTTAATCCTGGGGATATCACACTTTTAAATGCCTTTGAGAAAGAGTAAGTCCTTAGTTTGCTATCGTTATTTTTTTTTCTAATTTCTATCATGTAAAAATCTACCAAATCATCCCCTGTGATCTCCTTTATTTTTAAGTTTGGAGATAACTTTGAGGATTAGGGTATGTTGACTGCTGGTGTGAAATGCATTAAACTGGTGTGGAGATAGGGGAAGATAGTAACTGTGGGTCACAGAAATATTGAAAGTGAAAAAGGAAAGGAGAGAATGGAGTAATGGAAAATGATAAAGTATTTATTTTAAAAAAGCGTATTTGTTTATTGCTAATGCAGTTGCATTAGGCCCCACCATTTGACAATGATTGTTGCTGTGAGGTAATGCTGCTTAGATATAGGTGTAAATATATGTAGTATGTCTTCATAGTCTTAAAATGATACCCATCCTCTGCTATATTTCATTGCCTTCAGGTTGAAAGAAATATGGAATCTAATGTCACACGTCTAATTACAGAAATGAAGCAGGAAACAGACTATGAGGTATGTCAAATATTTATGCCCCATGTAATCCCCCTTGCTCTCTGAAGAGACAAAGACAGAATTGAAAGCATTGACCTCAACCAACAACTTTAGTCAACAGAAATGGTATCCAACAACTTTAGTCAACAGAAATGGTATCCAACAACTTGATAATGTAGATTTCTCAGATGGCCTGGCTCTCCTGTCCCATAGCCATAATCAGATTCAAGACAATGAAAGTGCTTGTTGTGAGTTTACAGCAAGTAGGTCTGAAAATACACAGGGAGAAAAGAAAGATAATGATAATAAATGCAGCAAATGATAACAGTATTGCACTTGAAGAAATGCCTCTTCAAGATCATACATATACCTTGGCAGCAATGTAGACCAAATGGGATGGACTGACAGTGATATCAAAATAAGAATACAAAAAGCTAGAGGAGCTTTCATTGCAATGGGAAATAGGTGGAGAGAAAAAAAGTTAAGTCCAGCAAAAAAATCAAAATCTTCATTTCAATGTCAAGTCAGTACAGCGTGACTCTGAAACCTGGAGAAAACAAAGACAACAACCAAAAAAAGCTAGACTTTCATAAACGAGTGCTTGCATAGAATAGAATGAATGAAGTGGTATAACCAGATCACCTTGCAGAACGGATGATAAGAACCAAACAACTACCAGTGGTACAAGAGATGAGAAGAAAACACTGGAGATAGATACAGACACACTGAGAAAACCTGTTGATAGCAATACCAGGCAGTCCTTGTACCATAGTCCCCAGGGAGAGAGCTGAAGGCACAAGAAAGGAAGGCTTAGTATAAGTTTGTTGAAGGTCTATGCTTCTTGGAGAGCTGAAGCATGATGATGAATGTTACTATCAGTGTCATGGAAAATCTTTAACTGGATCATGCTTGAGAGATTAACTCTTAGTGTCCGGCAAGCCCCGTGAAGTGGCGCAGGTTTAGTACCATTTTTATGGCTCACCAGTTTAAGTAGCGCGCGATGGTAACGATAGCTAAACTAGCGCGTAAAAACGCGGTTTTAGCTCCCGTATAGTAAGAGTTAAGAGTCCATAGGGTTAGTCTAGAACTGTCATTCCTTATTTGTTTTTCTGTACTGTTCTTGCGATTTTACCCATAATTGTCTTGTTTTGTAACAGTTAGGGTTAGGTTTAGTATTAGGGTTAACACTAACCCAAACCCTAATCCAAAACCTAACCCTAACTGCTACGAAAGTACAAATAACTACACATATTCACTGCGGAGCAAAAACCCATGAGTAATAGGAAATTGTTATTTTTATTTCCTTCATCGCCTAAGGATTTACCAAGTCATCACCTGTGATCTACTAATAAATTATGATTGACCAGTTGGTCACTCCAGAACTAGATTAAAAGGAAGAATTTCTACATTATTATTAATAACTTAATTCTTTTCTGTCATCATTGCTGAAGTACAGGTGTATACACTAACCAACACTGTTAGCATTGCTCCTGTCTAAGAGTTAAAATCCCATCTAACTGTGATTTACTCATATCTCTGGGCAGTGAGAGTGAGTCAAGAGTGTTCTGTCATTTTTATTCTCATTTTCTTTTTTTAATTTGAGAAGTTATTTTAAGGTTAGGGTTTGTTAACTGCTAGTGTGAAAGGTATTAAACAGATGTGGACCCAAAGGAGAGACAGGAACTGCGGATCACAGACAAATTGGAAATGAGTGTGGGGAAAAGGCAGAAATGGAAAGTGACAAGTTGTTTATTTAAAAAAAAATAAAAAAAAAGCAAATCTCTATAACAAGGGTCCTCGACCTCTATGACACCATAGGCACATTTTATATTAACTAATAGGGTGAAGAGCAACAACCAATTTTTGTGACTCACTTATTACTTTCTGACTTAGTCATCCCTCTTCTGCCGTGAGGTGTAGAGGTTTGGAAGAGGGAGTGCCATACTATCCTATCGGCTGTCTTCTTTCTGGCCTGGCTCCAATCCAGTCCTCAATTGTTCAGAGTCTGAGATTGTTTAATGTTGTCCTCCCAGTGGAGTCGTCCCTGGCTATTAGCTTCCCATACTTGTCATGGTAGCCAATCTTCTTCCATTCTGCAGACAAGGCCAAATAATTGCAGTTAGGACTGTTCTACTTGAGTCTGCAGTGGCTGGGTTTTGAGGCCTTGCCATATCCTCTGGTTGCAGACCATATCTGTTCTTGTCACATTACTATCTCCCTCAGATACCTCATTTCTAAGATTTGAATTTGGCTTTTTAGTGGATTGTAGTCATTGCCTATGACTCGCATCCATGTGTCAAGACTGGAATATATGTGGGGCGTTATACGGCCATCTTCTTTTTTGCTTGCTTAATTTTGTTGAAAAATCCTTGGTTTATGGCCAGAAAAAATCTCTCAGCTGCTGCTCTTCAGGTACCTAACTCTTTTTTGATGTCTCACTTCCAGTCTATAACAGCTTTGAGGTAATTAAACTGGTTGACCTGCTCCGGGATCCGTTCTCCTAGCTTAATCTGATGCCTTCTTTCCTCTTGTGATGTCACCATGGTTTTTGTTTTGGAGCTGCTTGTGACCATCCCTCTCTTCTCAAGCTCTTCCTTCCAGACTTGCAGGTTGGATTTGGAGATGTGTCTCTGATTTAGCAATCAGGGCAACATCATCAGCAAATGCCAGCTCTGAAATACAGACCCATCTCATCTTCCAATACCTCACTGAATACTTGTTGGTCCCTTCCTTACAATGTTTTGATGACATGGTCCATGAGGAGTTTGAAAAGATGAGGTGACAGGATATGAACCTTGTCTTACACCAGTCGTGGTCCTGAACTCTTCTGACTTATGGTTTACCACCCATACTCATTAAAAAAAGGTATATTTTTACAAAACTATAATGTAGAGTACATAAAAGGCTGAGTAACACATTTAACAATACAGGTTGGTAACCCAGTGTTGTAGACAATGATTAAGTGGGATAGAGTATCTCTACTAATGTCACGGGGTTCTTTACTAAACTTTAATGTTGAGAAGGTGGTGTGAATCTTCCCCTGTCGTATTAGTGAGGGGTCTGTAGTGCTTCTTTTTGTTTGGTGATGCCTTTTCTTGACTTGGGACTGTTCTACTTGGGTCTGCAGGGGGTGGGATTTTAGGCCTTGACATATCGTCTGGTTGCAGACCATTGTGGTGGATTTGATGTTATGAATTGTTGTAGGTATTATTATATTTGTATTAAATGAGATTAGCTATGAAGGTCCCTGAATATACCCAATAATATTGTGAACTTTTCAGGGTACCTTACCACTACCACCTTTTTATCTCATTATATACCCTTACTTACTCCCATGCTATCCCCCAAGAGATGTCCTCCCATCCCTCTACTCCTCTATACACCGCCCTCTCTCTCTCCTCTAACTCACTCCTCTCGCGCCTCAATAATAAATACAATGACCACCTCCAGAGACACATTACTCCCACTGTTTGTCTCCTCCGTGTATGCTTCTAAACCTCCGCATGTCACACTTCCGACCGCCACCGCACCTCTCCGCACATACGATCGCTCGCCCTCGTTGCGACCACCAGACGCATAGTGCTACGAGCTCCGAGCGTCACAAGAACTCCTCACACCACCTCTCCTCAGATATCGCCTGTGTGTCTCTCCATTAACAACGATAATACTGCACCTACGCCCCATATTGTCCCTCCATACCAAATAAAAATCAAACCACAATCACAAGTCCACACCTGCCCCAACTAATACAAATATCCCATAAACACCCTCCATCTCAATCTAGACTCGTCTCGACCTTACATCCACACACCCACAGCATCATTCTTCGCACATGTTTATGATCTATTTTGTCACTTGTGGATCCTAGTAATACGCCTCTCGTCCACAAAAAGATAGATGTTTGTAATGTCCTCAACCTCTGTACTTGCACCTCTTATTCCCCAGAATACACCTTTACAGCTTGTCTATCTAGACTCCTGTCATACATACGCTTCTCATTACGCACTACGCGAACTCAGTCTACCAACATCCTCCAATAGTCCCCCCCCATAGTCTCCAGCCCAAGAAAGAGATAGATCACCCTTTTCTCCAGCCTCCCTAGTCCACTATACCCACTATACATACCTCTCATGACGAATTAAATGTGTGTCAGACACGGCCTATACTAGACTGGGCAGTGTTTCTCCGACGCACTTCTACCCTTACATGATTCCCCATATCCCCCACCCTCACACACTCCACCCCATAAAGTAAACTGAATAGAAGATGTCCTGACCCCCAGACAGTAGTGTCATCCACTACAACTCAACACTAGATCTAATAATTAAATACGCGACCGCCATACATATCTACTAAAAAGACCCAACATATGTGCGAACTCCCTTACAACACACAACTGTCACACACGACATCGCCCACACGCCACTACCCGTGGTCAAGACGCATCCAGTCCTCTACACATGTACACCTCTATATCATGAATTCTCCTCTCAAATAGTGGCTACTAGACCTAAAATCGCCCCGAATCTACATAGAGTGACAGAGATAGCCACACCTCCACAACTAACATTATGTCACTAACAGAAATCTGATGCCCATATGCCCACTATTATCTTCACACACACATCGAGCGTCGTCATTTTAGTTCATGTCTGAAATTGGTATCTCGTCTTCCCCGTATCTCCCTCTGTCTGACCTGTCCTCCCCTCTCCCACTTATGTCCACTGTGTACCCATTTTTCTTGTTTCCTCAATCTTTAATTTCTGTTTTTTATTTTTTTTCAAAACTTTACACCTATTTTTTATTTTTACATTTAAAGTTATCAGGTTTTTAGATCGTCTCGTAATTTTTTATTCTTTTTTACTCGCAAACTGCATCAATTTGTTTTTAAATTAATGTTCATTTATTCATTTTTTTTTTTATTTTTTTTTTTTTTTTTACAATACCCGCCTTGACTGTGCAAATGCTGGTGTCCTAGCAGATAGCCCAAACTCCCCAACTCAGCATGTCCTCCATAGTGCACAAACAAAAAAAAATCCGAAAGTGGTTATAGTGGGGGAACATCGCTTTGCGTCGTGATGAGTACCGCTCATCTCCCGTTTCGTCACACTCACACTCGCGCGCTCTCTAACACCTCCCCAGGGATCTTGGACGACTGCCTTGTGTGATCCACTCCTAGTGCCCTGGCACAGTGCCGACTAATAGATAAGATTGCACTCAATGTCTGAGACACTAAACCACTCCTAGTGTAAAATAAGAGGGGAGCGTGATACTGAGGGATTAAGGGGTAACTATTGAGATCTATGTAGTATGAACATTACATCCGAGTGTGGTTACCTTTGGTGGTATGGTTGGTGTTATTGGGGGGGGGGGGGGTGGCGGTGGGTAGGGTGTGGTTGCGGGGGGGGGGGGGGGGGGTGGTGGGTGTGAATTTTTTGATCTAATGGGGGGTGTGAGGGGGGGGGGGGGGGGGGGGGGGGTTGGGGGGTGGGGTCGGGTTGAGGATGGGGGGGAGGGTTCTACCCCTGACTGGGTCCTCGCCTGGGGGGTATTCTACGTGTGGGGATTGTTTTGGTGGATGGTGTCCACACCACCATCCTCCGGGGGGGGATGGGGATTTGAGGGGGTTGGGGGGGTCCATATACCCTCCCAGTGTGTTCGTGAGGTGGGGGAGAAGGGGACGATGAGGGGGGGTTGCTATCAGGTAGGTGGGGGGGGGGGGGGGGTTGTGGGCGTGAGTATGGGGGGTACTCGTCCAACTAAAACATGTGGGGGGGGGGTGGGGGGGGGGGGGGGGGGGGTATAGTAGACTCGCCCTCCCTCCTCACAAAGAGAGATGGGGAGGGGGGGGGCAAATGTATGGTGGGTGTATTTGAGGGCTATGTCCGGCGCGCACAGCCCATAGTCGGTCTGAATAGTGGAGTATCTCCTCGATATTGGAACTAATTCACACCTGATATGTTTGGTCTCTCAGACAGGGACCCTGGATAGTGGAGGTGATATATGTGGGGGGGGGGGGGAGGGGGGGGTGTCCAACTCGTGTGGTTCAATGGTATGGAGTGTCCTTGGGCTCAAACTAGTGGGTCGGTGGGGGCAGCCCCCCCCCCCTGAGGAGGGAGTGTGGGGGAATACCCCCCGGGACCAGAGGAGTCCCATTGACGGGGGGGGGTATCGTGGCTCCCCACCTCACCTCACCACACCTGGGGGTGGCTGGGTACCGTTATGCGGGCGGACGGGGGGTACCCGAGGAGGGGAGGGGTCTCTGCTCACTATCTGGCTATCTTATCAAGGGTTAGCTCTCAATCACGGGACTGCGGGGAACGGTATATTTCTTGTGCGGGGGGAAGGGGGGGGGGGGCTTCATCTTCGGCGTCACTGTATGAGTACTCGGGGGGAGGGGGGCTTATGGGAGTGGGGGGGACCCTCCACCGGGGCTGATGATGGGGGGGGGGGTGGGCTCAAGGGGGTATGGGGTGGGGGAGGCGAGGAGAGTCGGCGGGGGGAGGAGGGGCGGGGAGGAGTCGCCCCCCTTGGGGACAGAGGAGGGGTAAGGGGATAGTGGTGTGGGGAGGGGGTTCAGGGGGGCGTCTGGGGCGGGTGGGGGGTAGATGGTCTTAGACGATAGGGTGAACTGGTGTATTTGGAATTTTAGTCCTATCCACTAATTTGGGTGGGGGGGGGGGGGGGGGGGGTGGGGGGCGGTGTGGTTGGGGTTGGTTGGGTGGGGGGGGGGGGGGGGGGGGGGGGGGGGGGGGGTCATGTGTGGGGGGCTGGGGGGAGACTGCCCGGGTATGTAATCCTGAGGGGGGGCGCCTCTCAGCCGATAGGATATTGTCCGGGTTGGGGCGGCTTGCACGGGACAGTGTGGCGGGGCGGGACTCCCACGTGGGCGATCTAGTTGGTGGTGGGGGTGACCGGGGCAGTGGGGGTAATGCTCCGTGAGTCTATATGAGATGGCGGTGGGGGGGGGGTGGGGATGTCTTGGGGGAGGGGGGGGTATGGGGGTCACCCTATGGCACACGCGGGAGGTGGGGGGGGTGGGGGGGGGTGACTAGGGGGGGGGGGGGGGGGGAGGGGGGGGGGGGGGGGGGGGGGTCGGCTTGAAGGAGAGGGGGGGGGGGGAGGGGGGGGGGACACCTGCCCCTGGGGGGGGGGGGGCACGGCTGTGGTCCTCAGGGGGACTGGGGGGGGGCGATCAGGGAGAGAGGGTGGGGGGGGGGGGATAGGTGACCTAAGGGGGGGTGGGGGGTGTGTGGCGGGGGGGGTATTGGTCGGGACGCGCAACTACTAGGGGGGTCGTAGTTTAGCCAGTGGTCCCGTCACTGTGGGTGGTTTCTTGTGATATCACCATGCATTTTGTTTTAGAGCTGCTTATGACCATCCCTCTCTTCTCCAGCTTTTCCTTCCAGACTTGCTGGTTGGATTTGGAGATGTGCCTCTGATTTAGCAATCAGGGCAACATCATCAGCAAATGCCTGCTCTGAAATACAGACCCATCTCATCTTCCAGTACCCCACTGAATACTTTCTTGTTCTATCCATCTTGGCAGTCCTTACATGCCATGATGAACATCGTCCATGAGGGGTATGAAAAGATAAGGTGACAGGATATCACCTTGTCGTTCTTACACCAGTGGTGGTCCTGAACTCTTCTGACTTATGGTTTGCTGTCCTCACATAATTTCTGCAAGACTTGTAGAAGCTCTGTATAGCATGAATCAGAGGTGCTGGAATGTTCTTCCTTGCCAAACAGTCCCAAAGTTTGCTCCAGGGGACCCTGTCAAACGCCTTTTCCAGATCTATGAAACAAAGATGGATCTCACTCTTATACTCAATGGCCTTTTCACTCAGCTGTCTGAGTGTGAAGATTAGGTCTTGAGTACTTTGGTTAGTTCAGAATCCGCACTGGACCTCATCCAATTGTGGCTCAGCTAGGCGTTGGAGTCTCTGCTCTAGGATTCTAGAGTAGATTTTACCAGGGACACTGAGAAGGGATATGCCTCTATGGTTTCCACATTGTCAATTGTCACCCTTTTTGAAAATTGGTGTTATGATGGCAATCTCCCAATCCTTTGGTATGGTCTTGTTGCACCACACTGCCTGTAGGACCCTTAAGAGTAATAGGTCGCCTGATGCTCCCATATACTTAACCATTTCTGGTATTATACCATCATAACCTGCTGCTTTGCCCATCTTGATTTTCTCCAGTGCTGCCTTCAGGTCTTCCATCTTTATGTCATCTTCACAATCATTGGTATTCTCTTCTGTGCTAGTGGTTATCATTTCTGATGCTCTACCTTGCTCACCATCAAGGAGTTCTGAGAAATATTCTTTCCATCTTTCCATTACTTCCTTCGGGGCAGTAAGCAATTTGCCTTGCTTGTCCTTTATAAATTTGAGAGGGCATTGTTTTTCCTTCCTCATGTTCTTTAGGGTCTTATAGAACAATTTCTGGTTTTCTTGCGCATCTTTTTCTAGCTTTTCTCCAAATTCTTCCCAGGACTTCTGTGTTATGATGGCAATCTCTCCAGTCCTTTGGTATGGTCTTTTTTGCACCACACTGCCTGTGGATTTTCTTCCTTAAGAGTAATAGGTTGCCTGATGCTCCCATATACTTAACCATTTTTGGTGTAATACCATCATAACCTGCTGCTTTGCCCATCTTGATTTTCTCCAGTGCTGCCTTCAGGTCTTCCATCTTTATGTCATCTTCACCATCATTGGTATTCTCTTCTGTGCTAGTGGTTATCATTTCTGATGCTTCACCATGCTCACCATCAAGGAGTTCTGAGAAATATTCTTTCCATCTTTCCATTACTTCATTCAGGGCAGTAAGCAATTTGCCTTGCTTGTTTTTTATAAATTTGAGAGGGCATTGTTTTTCCTACCTCGTGTTCATTGTAGTCATATAGAACATTTTCTGGTTTTCTTGCGCATCTTTTTCTAGCTTTTCTCCACATTCTTCCCAGGACTTTTGTTTTGCTGCTAGCACCTTGTTCTTTTCTTCTGTTCTGAGTGTCACAAATTCTTTATATTTCTCCATTTGTCCTGTTGTGTTTTTAGCTCCTAAGTATTGTTTCCATGCCATTTTCTTCTCTCTTATTTTCTCTTTGACTTCCTCTGTCCACCAAGGTGTTCTCTTTCTCTTGTTCCCAAGTCGGACTTCACCACATGCTTCTGCAGCAGCTGTCTTTATGATGTTCTTGAATTTAAGCCAGAGGGTTTCCAAGTCATCAGGTTGTTCTTCTGTGTTTCTCACCACTGTAGCAATAAGCCCCTGATATCTGGTCTTAATTTATGGCTCTCTCAGCTTGTAGGTCTTAATGCTCATTTCTCCTGTTCATTTACTTAGTTTCTTGTGTGATGTTGGGCAGTTCCTAGGCTGAGCAACTCTTTCAGTTGTTTTGATTGTAAGCAGGTAGTGATCACTTCCAATCTTTGGCACTCTCCAGATTCTAGCATCCCGGAAATATTTGAATGAGCTCCTCCTAACAATGGCATAGTCGATCACTGACTTCTCTTTCTTTGTTGGTTCACATCTAGTATATGCATGTATGTGCTTATGGGAGAACTTTGTGTTTGTAATGATCAGATTCTGCTCACTGCAGAATCTAAGAAGTCACTTTCCATTGTCATTGAGAGTATCTTCTCCATATCTTCCGATAACTTCACCCCATCTATCTAGCATGGTCATTTCCAACTCTGGCATTGAAATCTCTGAGCATGATAATTTCATCTAAGCAGTCATCCACTGTCCTTTGAAGCAGCTCAAAGAATTCCTCCTTTGACCTCTGCTCTCTCATCCTCATTTGGCCCATACACTATGACCATGTTGACTATGGTTTCTCCTTCCTATTGTTTTACAACCATAATGCTCTCCGAGACAAAGTTCTATTCCTTGATACTATCTTTTTGTTTTTGGCCACAATGCAACCCACGCCCCCTTTATCTCTTTCAGATGTGGGTACACCACTGTAGAGATCCATGACTCCTTGTCCTGTTTTCTTTGTTTCCGTTATAGCCAGGATTTCTAGTTTTGCTTTCCTCATCTCTTCCACCAGCTCTTCTTCTTTCCCATTTATACTTCTTGTGTTCCAAGTTCCATAAGTCGTAGTCTGTTCCAGTTCATTGCCTTTAGAATCAGTCCGGTTTTCTCTCTTGTACTCGTAATCAAAAGTTTAAAGCAAACAGTGATTGGCCTGTTTTGCCTTTGCATGGTGGAGGGGCTGCCTCCTTACGGCCCCCATGCAGGCCACCCTCCTCCTTTTTCAACCAGGCAATTAAAAATAATAATAATACATTAATTTTTTTGAAACTTAAAGTAGCCCAAATGTCGGCCAAAAAACATTTCAGTTTTTGGTATATCTTGGTTTTTGGATGTTCGAATTATAGGTTACAGACCTGTATAAGAAATAATCAGAGTTAAAAAAAACAAAATTAATCTTCAAATTATTTGAGTCAAAACAAAAAAGTTTATTTAGTATGATCTTTGGCACAGTATGTCACTGACCAACTATTTATAGTTATACATCCATATCAGCATCAGTGATCCACTGTGATCTTTTTAAAAATTGTTGATGTTTTGAAGAGGTGATGGATGGAGAGCGGGCACTTAACAGCAGACTGTTATTGCCTCTTCTCGTTCCATCTTGGTCTACGCTGTTCAACCTGAAAATTGGTTATAATTGGGGTATTTAGTGTCATTTTATTTACTAATTTTGTATTCATTTTAAATAACTATTGTCTTTTGCAGTTGCTAATTTTAATTTATATTAGTATTTGTCCACTTTTGTATTATTTATAGATAACTATTGTTCTTTACACTTGGTTTGAATTTGTATTAGTATTTGTTCTTTTTTAGTTGTTTTTTTTTGTTTTTTTTAAACCTCATTGTCTTTCCTTGTCCTATGAGTAGTTAGTAAGATTTTTTTTTTTTAATGATTTGTTAGGTCTTGTTGCTAAATTTCATTTTGGTTGAATGTCTTTTCTGAAGTACTAACCTTATATGTTTTCCTTTGTTTTATGTATATATCTTAATTGATGATGAGGTGAACACCAGGATCTCCAAAGCCAGCAGCACATTTGGCAGACTATACACCAATGTGTGGCATCGAAGTGGCATTAGTCTACAGACAAAGCTGAAGTTGTACAGAGCTGCGGTGCTTCCAGTGCTGCTTTATGCATGTGAAACATGGACTGTATACAGGCGCCACGTAAAGAAGCTCAACCAGCCCGCATCGGGCTCATCAGTCAGAAAGGTAATGAACATCAAATGGCAAGACAAGATCCTGGATACCGCCGTTCTTGACAGAGCTGGTATCCCTAGCATCGATACTATTCTGATGCAGTCACAGATTTGCTGGGCAGGTCATGTAGTCCGCATGCCAGACCATCGACTGCCAAAGATACTCTTTTATGGTGAGATGCAGAAGGGTAGATGCTCCCATGGTGGCCAAAAAAAGCGCTTCAAAGACACGCTTATGGCTTCATTAAAAACCTCTGACATAAACCCTGACACATGGGAAGCTGCTGCGCAAGACCGAACTGCCTGGCGCACATCTCTTCATAATGGTGCATCAGCATGCGAATCTTCCAGAAGAGCAGCAGCGGAACAGCGGAGACAAGCTAGAAAAGAGCGTGTAATAAAACCTTCTTGTGATGCAAACATTCCCTGCCCACACTGTCCGAGATCCTTCCAGGCCCGCATCGGGCTCATCAGTCACCTTCATGCTCATAGACTATCCTAACAATCCTAATAATTGGATGAACAGAGTGGTCTTCATCACCCGTGATGGACGAACAACATATCTTAAGTATTGATTGGGCATCTCCTGGGGCATCTATACTTAAAACCTTATCACCTGTCATATCTATATTGTGATTTCTATAGTAAGTTTTTAATTCAAGCCTTTGTTGTTCGTACTTTTTACAGTGGATCAGGTAGTGGTCTATGTCATTTTCTTCCTGACATTCTTGGCAGTGTGGTTCCTCTATCATAAAGTATGCTGCACCGAGACGGAGATGCCACAGTTTTTTTAATCGATGGTATCTTTAATTCTTCTCTGACCTGGCACGTCCTTGTTGGTTCTTTCAGCAGTTTGAAAGCGTGTCTGCCTTTTCTACTGTTCTTCCATGTTGCCTTCCATTCCTCGTTTATAGTTAGCTTCACTTGGCTCTTGCATTTACCTGTCAACATCTCATCCATAGGTCAACATTTCTTTTCCTCTTCCGCTCGTTTTTTGTGAATAATTTGTTTTATATCCATGAAATATTATTATATTCATTTTAAAATATTATTATATAATGTAATGTATGTGAGAATGTACCCACATACCACTGTACTTTAGGAATGTGAGTCGTGAGAATCTACCTGCATACCACTGTACTTTAGAAATGTGAATGTTTTCGTTTGCTTAAATGGGATGATGTATATGAGAATAAGCAGATATTACATTATTTATTTTTTTTTTTTTGAACTGCTCAAAGACTTTAAAGACCTGCCACAGAAGTGCGTAAGAAAGTGTTATTATTATTATTTCATTTTCCACCAAGAATGTATGGATATAAGTGAGAATGTGTTTATGTAATTTTTGTATTGATAATTGATGACACATTCGAAAATACAGATTAATTGTAGACGGTTTGACTGCATGAGTGTGTGTCAGTATACTTACTTACTTAGTCGTTCCCCTTCTACCGTGAGGTGTAGAGGTTTGGAAGAGAGAGCGCCAGACTATCCTATCGGCTGTCTTCCTCCTGGCCTGGTTCCATTCAGTATACAGAATCATTTATTTTTATTTATTGTTTTGTTTATTTTATTTTATTATTATTTTTTTCCCCAATTACTGTCTTGTTTGTTTTAAAAGAACAAACCTACTCATTTTTTATTATGATTGCATACTGTAAATGAATGCTGTTATGTTACCTTTATAATGTTGCATGTCTTTAAATTAATGCTTAAAGTAACATGTGGGAATGAAAGGATATAGTATGCAAGATAAATGAGAGTGGAAGGGCAGAATGTAAGACGGGCCTGCGCGCCCAATTCTTAACCCTTCGAAAATAAAGTTCGTTCGTTCTTGATCTCCGACCTTCTTAGTCATGCTCTTATATTGTTTTTACTTATTCTTCCATTCTTGGCGTTCTGGTCTGCTAACTCGTTACCAGCTATACCTATGTGTGCTGGAACCCACATTAGCCTCAAACTACATCCTCTGTTCCCTAGTGATGTATTAATTGCTAGAATTTCTTCCTTTATGTCTGGCTGGCTACATTTACCTGGGTGTTCTAGTGCTTGTAGTGATGATAGTGAGTCTGTAAATATTGTAACAGCTTCTGGTGGGTTATCTTTGATTATTATTATAGGTCCAGAATCTTTAACTCAAGTTCTTCTGTAGTAGCTTCCTTGAGCAGTCATATTTGTATATGGGTAAATAACAGAAAAATTACAGGGATGATCTTGATTAAGATATAACATGCAGTTTTGTGGCTATTACAGCTGCATTAGGCCTCACTATTTGACAATGATTATTGCTTGGTGTTGATGGTATTCAGGTGTTAAGTGTAATATACCGGTTATTGTATTATATCTTTATTTTCTTAATGTGATACCTACAGTAGTACATCTACTACAGTTGATTGCTTTCAGGCTGGAAGAAATGTGGAAGTTAATGTCACAAGTCTGTTTGCAGAAATAAAGCAGGAAACAGATGTTAAGGTATGTACACTATTTGTAACATTGTTTAGAAGCTTTAATAATATTGTGGCTTTTAAGGATGTATAGTATACTGTTAATGCTCAGAGAAGAAAGATTTATATTGCAATATGCTGCACCCATAAAGAGTTGATTTTGGACAGTTTTAAGTAATCTTTTTCAGAATTAATGGTGGTCTATACAAGGTATTTATTAATCTAAAATTCTAGCTTAATTATATATAGTTAACTTAAGTTCATGACTTGTAAGAAACTCAGTGTTTACTTACTTACTTAGTCGTTCCTTTTCTACCGTGAGGTGTAGAGGTTTGGAAGAGAGAGCGCCAGACTATCCTATCGGCTGTCTTCCTCCTGGCCTGGTTCCATTCTAGTCCTCGGTCCTTCAAAGATTGTCTATTGTCCTCCCAGCAGACTCTGGGTCATCCTCGGGGTCTGGATCCTTGGCTCTTTGTTTCCCATGCTTGTCGTGGTAGCCGATCTTCTCCCATTCTGCAGACATGTGTTTACAAGGCACCAAAGAATATTAAAACAATTGACTTAAATGTAGATGTTGGTGAAAAACAGGAATTGAGTTGTAGGTGTTTTTTTTATTTTACTGATCACATATTGAAGGTTAGGAGGTTTCACTAAAGCCTAGAGGGGGGAGGGGGGGGTGAATTGGGGCAACTGCCTGTATGTATGATCTTTAAAACATTGTGACTTGACAGGAGGCAAGACTGAGGTGCTTTACCCTCTCCCCTCCCTACTGCCGTTCGGGTTAGACTTGTCAGTCAAGGATTAATGGAGATATTTACCATAGTAACTTTAAATGTCGGGATGGAAAAATTGTTCCAGGGTGGAAAATTGTTTTTAAAAAATTGAGGGGAATAAAATAGAATGTAAATGTATTAGGGTTATATGAAATGCGATATACTAGAGCAGGTTAATTTTATTCTGACAGCCACATAATAATTTATTCTGAATGAAATAAACAAGAAAGAAGGATCAGTTAAATTTTAGTTGCTGAAAGAGCAAGAATTTAAAATTGATTTTGAGCAATATCATATCAGTTAACTTAAATGGCTGATTGGTACTAATTTCATACAACTATACACACCATGAGTGGGTAATAAAGAAAATCATGTGCACATTCTATAATGAATGTGGTGTGGCTACGCCCAGTGCAGATCTCATGAGACAGCTTTGCCTTTGAAGCCCATGGGAAAGTTGTTAATGAAAAAAGTGAAAGTAGTGACGAGGCAAAGAAAAAAGTTAAAGAGGTGGCAAACATGTAGTATGCAAGAACACACCATATGATAACAGGAAACACAAGGCGTCTAACAATATGCAAGGTGTTGTGTAACCCTGACAGCTTATATTGTATGATTCTGTTAAGATGGGCTGACATACAGATTCACACAACATAGATTGAGGGAATAAATCACACCAGGACAATCCAAGGCTTCTTCTTCCTCATTCATCCTGAAAAGGATGTTGGGTGCATTGTGTCCATTTACAGCAAAGCTGCGATATTTGTGCCTTTCTGCCGAAACATCCGACTTCAGCACAACATTTCTTGGGACTAGGTTAGCCTTCCCTCTTTGATCCCTACTTACTCAGCCAGACTGCAGTGATGCAGCCTGATTCCAGGACCACCACTTGGAGGTGGAGTAGGGTCTTGGTCAGTTCTGGTTTGCTGACCCTGACTCAGGTATTCTAGCTATGGGTCACTGACTGCATTCCTCAGTTGACGTGTCTTAGGTCCCTAATCCTAATTTGACATAATAAATCCAACAGAAAATATTTTCAGAGCATTTCAGGTATTACTTCTGACATCATATACCCAGTATCTTCTTTCATGACCCTAGTCACTTGTACTGCACATATTTCCATTATTGTGCCAAGTTTCATAAACAGCAGTTACATTGTTACAGCCTGAAATTTGACTAATTATCCCATTGATAAATGAGAGGCCAGCCTGCTTTGGGATTTCACAGTCTTGAACATTATAAATAAAGTATGCATAAAATAGACATCTTGTCCTTCTAATGACTTTGCCAACTTTGGCCAGCTCCGACTTCATCATTCACAATGCTTTTTACTTCTTTTATAAAGCCTGCACCACAATAATTTGAAGGAACATTCTATCAGAGAAACCCAATTTCTTCAATGATCATGCACTGCTTACAACACAAAGCACATTTGGTTAAGTGAAAACCCATTAAAAAACAATGCTTATAATCAAATCAGCTACTGAGCCATGAAAACTATGCGATATCAGATATGCAGAAAGCTACTAGATTACAGACATTGTCCTATAGAAGAGACACAAAAAGCATGATCCAGATGGGAAAGTACAACAGTATGCCAATGCACCCAATGAAGGCAAGACTAGATGATCTGGCATTGGGGTGTCTAAAACGTAGCAGCTTTGTCCATCAGGGAAAAAGACTTAAAAGACAGCATCAGGAAGACAACACCACTGAAGCCCACCTTAAACCCTGTACCATGGGAACAGGCCAGCAGTACCCTCCAAATTAATTCATCAATCAGTGGTCTCACAATTGGATATCTTCTTCTTCATTCATCCTAAAAAGGACGCTGGTTGCTTTGTGTCCATTTACAGCGAAGCTGCGATATTTGTGCCTTTCAGCCGACACATCCAACTTAAGCACTGCATTTTTTTATATGAGTATAATGATATGCAAAAATGAACTGCTACATTGAGTATGATCCAAGAAAGCTATCCTGAACAATAATGGGTACATGCCTACATGGATGGATCAGCAACAAATGCCATTAAGAATAGAGGCACCGATATCTTTATCTCATATCCTGACAACCACTATGATATTAGGCATATTCGCACTGGTAAATTTTGTTCCAACTCTACAGCTCTAGAGTTCAAGCTCTAGAGCAAGCTGCAAAAATGATTTATAACACCAACTCTGACTGCCTCAAGGTAGTCATCCTCACAGATGCACTGTATGTACTGCAAGCTCTCAAGGGTGGTAAAATCCCACATCTGAGAAATGAACTAAGCAAGATAGCTGCCAAAAAGTGAACCATACTTCAGTGGAAACCAACCCATTGTGGTATATGCTGAAATGAAAAGGCAGATAAATTTGCCAATAAGGGAGCAGAATGTGAACAAGACGATAACGAAATCACATACTTTGAGAAAAAGAGAGCTATCCAGGCTATCAGAAGAGAACAGAATCAACCCAACAACAACTAACATGCTCTTGACCGGCTAGGACAGATCACCATTTTTCACCTCAGGACAGGGCATAACAAACTGAATAAACACATGTACAAACTAGTATTGTCTGCTTCACCACTGTGCACATGGGGATTAAACGAACAAACTGTTGAGCATGTTCTACAGGATTGTCCTCAGTATGACCAGTTAAGAAAGATATACTGGCCCAATGACTCAACTCTAAACTGAAAGCTGTATGGAGCTAAAGAGGAAGTCCAGACAACTGTTGAATTCATCATGAGAACTCGTCTGACGGTGTAAACATCAAAGATGTGATCGCAAGAAGAAGAAGAAGAAATCAGCTACATATTTAAATTTTAAAAATGGTTGTTTTTTTTTTGGATACTGGGCCAGGAGCAGACTGTAGTAGTGGCCATGTGCTAGTACTAGGGAAAAAAAGTTTCATTCTTACTGAAGAAATTAAACAGGGCCTCAAAAATGTCAAGCTATATTTAGCTATAATTGAATTAGAAAAGGAAATGAGTGAGAGGCTTTCAACAAATTCAGATCAAGCCTTCCTGTTCTATGCCATCTGTTCAGTTGTTTTTCCTTGTCTTCGCATCCATTTCATGTCTGTCTCCATTTCCCTTCTCCATTTTTTTTCCTCTTTCTCTTTTATGTTCTAAACATAGCACCATTTTTGCAGTGTTGTTTTTCTTTGTTTCTCTTCCTTGCCAGCTTGTTACATTTCAATGACTTCAGAAATTCAACGTGATTATTTACATCAGCTGTGAAGACAAACCTTGGCAATGGCTAAACAAAATTCTAACCTCAGTGATGCTAGACCATGTAAAAGAAGCTTTAAATAAACAAACTCATGGAAAAACAAATACATTTTGAACAGCAAAATCACATGCAGATCAGGTAGCAAGACTTAGAATCATCAATGTCAGGCACATTTATACATCAACTTTGTGGACACTGAGAATTTATTTCCAGGTTTTTATTGAAGTCTTTTTTTGTGTATACAAACGTACTTCAAACACTTCAGTTGGTTGTTAGTCTCAAAATTGAACCTTGTGATAACAGTATTGATTGGTAGTGATTGTAAAAACCCTTTACATAACCTATGATTTTGTTTGCATGTCATCCAGGAGTGTTATTGGAATTGCTTCTCTAAAGATTCAGACATTAATTCCCAGACAGTTGCAGGCATCAGCAGGAAGAGATTAGGTGAGCATAAAGTAAAACAGTCAGATATATGGAGAAATGAAGGTACACATGTAAATAACCTTCCTTTTTTAAGCAATGGAGCATCTCAGTTGAGGCTGAATGCTGGTGCATATAATGTAGGCTCGTGTGCTGTTTTTATTGTGTTACTTCAAGATGTTTGCCACCCCATGGATCTTCTGGATCATTCTGTAACACTGTTTTTTTCTATAGCTAATTTATTGGAGGAGGGTTTAAAAAATAGTCATGGTGAAATCAAGCATTAAGAGATCTTATAGCTTAAACTACCACATACAAAATATTGATACTGACATCTTTGATACACTTGTCTGTAATCTAGCATGACCTGTAGTTAAAGTGGGAATAGTAGCACATTCAATAAGACAGTATGCACATGCTACCAGTCTATCTGTTGTCTGGAGACATGGTCTGTGGAAAGGGGTAGCTAAGCGCAGAACCTGTTTTACAACTACCAGTAAAAGAGTGTTTCATACATTTATTTCCTCATGAATGAAGGATTGTACCTTCTATGCTTCTTAAGACGCAAAGGGCTATCAACAGCATTTGTGGTGATGAATTCTCAAGTGGGCTGTTTTACCTGATGAGATTGCAAGCCCTTAGTCACATCTGAAGCTGTGTCATTTTTGAAGTAGTTGACCTCATCTTTTGCCTTCTTATAGAACCCCTGAAACTACATAGATTTTTATCAATAGTGGCTGGTTAGAATGGAAGATGGACTGATAGAATAAGTGAACATAGGAATAAGTACCAAAACTGCACAAGATGATCTCACTGAAGGTTGGCTCAAGTAAAAACTGCAGAAAATGTTAAATATAAGTTTTACAGGAAGAAAAGAACAGAGTGAGAATCACTGGCATATTTATAGGGATAGTGGAAATTAACTGTCTGTTAGCAGGTTGAGAATCCTCTGAGTAGTGTAAGAGCTAATAGGTATCCAGGCCACTGTTTCTTATGGTACTTAATTATTGGAAAGAACCTCCGTTGATTAAATACAAACATGTATTAAACATCACAGTAACATCAAAGAAAAGTCAATAACACTAATCTTGATTTCAGAAAAAATTACAATGAACCTTTACTAATGAAAACAAAATGTCATTTGTATACAGTTCAATCTTGTCTACACAGTTACTGAAAGTTCATTGTTAGGACTTTTAAGTAATTGATTTAAGTTCAGTGGTTCTACAAAGTTATTGATTTTTTATAATTAGGATTTTTATGAAGTCGTTATTTCATGGTGGTTTTACCAACAGTAGCTAGATTCCTGACTGCAGTCACATTCACTCCTGATTTATCCAGGTGTGGGAAAAGGTTGTGTGGTGTGAATAGAACTATCTCAGGGTTCCAAAGCTTTCTTTCCCTGATCTAAGTTTCTTGTCATCAATGAAAATGGAAGCTCTTCATGTAGAGTACCCTAAAGAACCACTTGGTTGTACTTTGTTGCTAACAAAACAAGATTTTGGCAAAGGTAAGCCTATGCAACTACTGCTGCTAGGTCTATGAAATGAATTCTCTCATGACCAACGTTTTCGATTGCAGTGTCTGGGCCAAGTGAGCTCTAGATTTAAATACTAAAAATCTCATTTTCAGCTGACAGATGTATGGGACCACAAACCATCTTTCCTAAACAATTTCTCATCTGAAATTAATGAAATCCTGAACACTCTTCCCTTGAAAGAGTGTCAGAGAAATACTTTTCTTTACCATGGTTTAAGAGCATGAAAACTAATTATAATCACTACTACTGCGAAGTAGCCACCGTATCAATTACATCCCATTAATGTTAGCTGCCCAACAACTATCTGTTCTATTCAAGCCAGATCAACAACTTTTGCTGTGGCGGAAATATCAACTGCTTTTGTAATAGAAAATAGGGAAGTTTAAACTACTGTATGTGCATTAATATTTATTCATTGGGCTAAAAGAATTTTACAGATTTCATGCAAAGTACCATCCATGTGTAGATTTTCATTGTTTTATAATAGTTAAACAGCATCAAATTATCCTTTAATTTGTAATAGAGGTGATTTATTTATTTATTTTCTGAAAACATGGTAAGGAGTAACTAAACATTATCTCCCCTTAATTTGATCTGTGCAGCTTGCCTCGTTAAATTAGGGAAGTCAATTTTATGAGCTTGGCATAACAAGAACAGAAAGGCTTTGTCATACTTGATGAGAGAAAACATTGTTTAGTCACCAGATGTTTGTATTTATAAAGTGTTTTTTATTTATTTATTTATTTTTTATGGGACAGTAGATCGTGATTGAGATTGTTATACTTGAATAGGTAGATAGAATATTGTTTAGTCATCAGAAATGAGTATTTTTATTCTCTCCTGCTCACTCTCCTTTACTCTTCTTCTTTGATCCATATCCGCTGACAGTCAAAGCAGTCAGTGGCCATCATGCCTGGTGGTGTCTTGTAGGGCAGCAACAAATTTATTCCACTTTGTTCGGTTGGCGGCCATCCTTCGTACAGTGCCCCATTTCTGGTTCATTCTTTGCTTCTCAGCTTCCACAGTTCTCCTCCAAGTTGTGTTTGGTTGGCCTCTCTTTTGCTTTCCTTCGGTGATCCATAGCATAGCTGTCCTTGTAATGGTATCAGGGTTCCTTCTGAGGATGTGGCCAACCCAACTCCAGCATCTGCCAGCTATGATGGTGTGCATGTCCTCCTGGCTACTCCGAGTAAGTAGTTCTTGGTTGCTGATGAGATTCGACTTAAAGATCCTTTACTCTGTTGTTTATTGCATGTAGGTCGCGCACGTGTTTGGAAAAAAAAGACACTGAATACATGCGGTATTGAACTCTTGTGTATTGCAAGCAGTAAGCCACAATCAATTTCATAATGGTTATCAGCAACATGATTTAATCAGGTTAAAAAATTATTCATTTCAACTCTTGAATAAAAAATAATTCTATCACTGTTGAGCGAAGAAGAAAACAAAAGTAGGTACAGAATCTGTTTATATTTCCCAAACAGGATGTATTAAATAACCCTGAACAAATTGGGTCAGAACTCAGAATGGCATTGAAATAATTATGCCCAGGTAGCATTTACACATTCAACAATTTCCATGATTGAAAGATGGGCAGGTAGTATTTGAAACATAATTGTGCATCTGAAATTGTAAATAGAAACTTGTTTGTTGTGAATTTCCCCATCTTTAATGTGCATATCCCCTTTAGAAAACAACCTTGCATAAATGGTAGAGTATGTGACCAAAATGTTAGGACTAGGGCTGATAATGACATTACTACTAGCTATTATCTCAATTGTAATTCATGCTCATGTATAACTATTAGTATAAGTAGTAGAAAGTAGCCATAAGTAATTATTTCTCGACTCATTTTTCAATAATTCATATTTGAAGAATGCTGCACATAAAATTCAGTTATGTCCATGTTCTATGACATGTCTACTTTAGATATATATACATTGTGAATACAGTGTTACTGTGTAGTAGTAATATTTACTCATACACATTGTACAAAAAAAATTTTAGAAATATAAGCATAATGGCTTGCCAGATTATTTTTCTATAATTCATACCTTAGATACATGTACATTTGAACACAATTTTCCTTGATAATGTCTCAGTAGTAATTTAAGCCCATGCAGGCTATATAGTGAAATTACAGGTTCATGCCCTTTTATCTGAACACCCACCTGCATGGAGGCATACCTGGTTTCATTCTTATATGAACACCAGTTATGCACAATGCTATAATATACGTACAAATGTGGAAGTGAACCTCTGTCTGTGAGGCAAATTACATCCTCATCGACTCCTTAAATCATCCACACACTTTCAGGTATTCCCCCTGTGGTGAAACTTGTTGAGGACCCAGCATTGCATTTGATTAAGATGGACATTTTAGAACGGAAATAGCAACACAAAAATTTAAAATTTACAAAAGATATAAAGTAACAGGTAATACATCCATCTTTACAGCAGAATTAGTGGAAAAGCTTTAGAAATAGTTGCATTTATATAGTGTCTCACCCATGTGTTACCGGGGCCCAAAAGGGGAGCAAAGAATATTAACACTGTTCCCTGCCACGCATGTTGTAGAAAGTGACTAAGGAGAGTTGGGCATGTGGGCTGGTTACCCCATCCTGTAAAAAATTTAATCCACAAAAAACTTCAACAAACATGAACAAGTCAATTAAGGAAAATAAAACACAGCCATCCAAGACAGGGGAAGGTCCTCTCGCAGGGAGGTGTATAATGCAACACAGAGAAAGCCAAAAGGAGTGTGTTGCTGACTAACCTTCTTTCTTCTAGGAGAACTTCCAGATTTGGCACCTGGAATGTTTGGACATTAAACGAACAAGGGAAAGTTGCACAAGTAGCAGCAGAAATGAGGGAATATAAAATCGAGGTTCTGGGAATGTGTGAAACAAAGTGGAAGGGGGTAGTCAAGAAGAAACTCATCACAGGTGAATTGGTGCTGTCCTCAGGACATGAAGATGAAAGTTCACACCACAGTGAAGGGGTAGCTCTTATGTTATCTAAAGAAGCACAGAAAGCACTCATTGAATGGGAAGCCGTTGGACCCAGAATAATAACAGCTACTTTTAGAACAGCTAAAAAGAAAATACATGTAAATGTCATCCAATGTTATGCACCAACTAATGACAAAGAAGAGTCTGTGAAAGAAGCATTTTATATTAGACTACAAGAAATTATGGATAAAGTTAAAAGAAGAGACATCACAATTTTGATGGGTGACATGAATGCAAAGATAGGTACAGTCAACACCGGATTTGAAGAAGTCATGAGAAAACATGGGCTAGGAATAATGAATGGAAATGGGGAACTATTCTCAAACTTCTGTGCTTCAAATCAACTGGCTATAGGAGGAAGCATGCTTCCACATAAGAGAATACACAAGGCAACTTGGATATCACCAGACCATAGAACAGAAAATCAGATTGATCATATATGCATAAACAAGAAGTTTAGATCATCATTGCAGGATGTAAAAGTATATAGAGGAGCAGATATGGCATCAGATCACCACCTTCTGATAGCCAAAGTAAAAATGAAACTCAAGAGATATGCAACAATGCAAAATTATAGACAACAATTTAATGTAAGACATCTAAGAAATCAAGAAACAAGGGACAAATTTGCGGTCACAATATCCAACAAATTCCAAGTGCTCCAACAGCTGGAAGATGTAGAGAATACAGAAGACTATTGGCAGCAGGTCAAAACTGTATGGAATGAGACGTGAAGAAATACTGGGAAAAATGGAACGACAACAAATAGCATGGATAACAACAGAAACCATCAATAAGATAAAAGACAGAAAAAAACAAGAAAGCAGATTTAAACACAAGCAAAACCAGAAGTTCCAAAGCCAAGGCTCAAGAAGTGTACACAGAAGCAAACAAAGAAGTAAAAAGAAGTATCAAAAGAGACAAGAGGAAGTATATTGAGGAGTTGGCAAGAGAGGCAGAAGATGCTGCAGCCAAAGGAAATATGAAAGAACTGTATAGCAGCACAAAGAAGCTAACAGGGAAATACAAGCAAACAAGTTGCCTCATAAAAGACAAGAATGGAAAACTGCGCAGCAATATACAAGAGCAAATGAAGAGGTGGACAGAATATTTTGAGGACCTTCTCAATAGACCAGCTCCACAAAACTCCCCGGACATCCAGCCAGCAGAAGAAGAGCTACAAATTAATGGTGAAAGACCAATGAAGGAAGAAATAAAGAAAGCCATAAAGCTTCTAAGAGATGGAAAAGCGTCTGGACCGGATGGCATTCCAGCAGAGGCCATCAAAGCAGATATCGATACGGCTACAGAGATGTTATATAAATTAATTGGTAAAGTCTGGGAAAAGGAAGAGATACCAGCTAAATGGAAGGAAGGATATCTGGTTAAGTTGACTAAGAATGGAAATTTACAAGAGTGCACAAATTATAGAGGAATAATGTTACTATCAGTGCCAGGAAAAATTTTAAATAGGATTATCCTTGAGAGATTAAAAGAGTCCATAGACAAGAAACTGAGAGATGAACAAGCAGGTTTTCGACAACAGATCATGTACATACAAGATAGCCACTTTGAGAATAATAGTTGAACAAAGTCTGGAATGGAATTCACCACTATACATCAGATTTGTGGACTACGAAAAGGCATTTGACAGTGTAGACAGAGAATCACTTTGGAAATTTATGAGGCATTATGGAGTTGCCCCGAAGATCATTAATTTAATAAAGAAAACATATGAAGACATGACATGCAGAGTTCTTCATGAAGGACAGCTTACAGAACCATTTTGGATAAGAACAGGAGTGCAACAGGGATGCCTCTTGTCTCCATTTCTTTTCTTACTAGTAATAGATTGGGTTATGAGATCATCGACAACACACAACAGAAATGGAATCCAGTGGACTCTGACTAAGCAGTTGGATGATCTGGATTTTGCTGATGACTTGGCTCTTCTGTCCCATAACCGTAATCAGATGCAGGACAAGTTGAAAACACTCAATGAGAGGTCACAGCAATTGGGTCTGAAAATACACAGGGAAAAGTCAAAAATAATGAGAATAAATGCAGGTAATGATAACAGGGTTGAATTTGAAGAAACACCAATACAAGATGTAGAATCGTACACATATCTTGGCAGCAATATAGACAAAGTTGGAGGGATAGACAGTGATATCGAAATAAGAATACAAAAGGCAAGAGGAGCTTTCATTGCATTGGGAAATATATGGAGATCAAGAGAAATTGGATCCAACACGAAAATAAGAATCTTCAACTCAAATGTGAAGTCAGTCCTATTGTATAGCTCTGAGACATGCAGAACAACAAAGACAACAACCAAAAAGCTACAGACTTTCATAAATGGGTGCTTGCGTAGAATAGAGGGATTAAAATGGTATGACAAGGTTACCAATGTGGAACTGTTGACAAGAACTAGACAAGTGCCAGTGGAACAAGAGATGAGAAGAAGATGATGGCGATGGATTGGACACACACTGAGGAGACCTGCTGATAGCATTACAAGGCAGTCCTTGTTCTGGAACCCCCAGGGCAAGAGAAGCAGAGGTAGACCAAGAAGCACATGGAGAAGAGAGCTGGAAACAGAGGTGAAAATGATGAGGAGAACATGGAAAGAACTTGAAATGATGGCACATGACAGGAGGACTTGGCATGTGTTTGTTGAAGGCCTAACTCTTTTGGGAGTGAAGGGTTATGTTGATGATGATATAGTGTCTAGGTATACAAGTGCAGGCATCACTGAAATTGAACAAAACTCATTTTATCAAAAACAAAGTTTGAATTTTACTGAAACAGTACTGTTACTCCACAGATCTATCAGGTAATGTTCTTTTCTTGCAAAAAAGTTATAGTCATGACAGAAAAAAATAATTATTAACAATACAATATTTCTAATAATTTCAGTAATGTTTGGAGGGAAGTAATTCATAAATAAATTGTTGTTACTTATTTCTTACACCCGTGGGAAGTAATTAAACAATAAAAATATTAATGAATATTTGCGATTAGCGACCACATTAAAAAAAAAACATTTTGCAACACCATTTAAAATTATTAAATATATGCTATTAGTTTCAAAGTATGCAATACACCATGAACTATTAACATATCAGACAGAAACAAATACTTCTTAAATAATCTTTTAGTTGCATAACTTTTAAATCATACCTAATATGACGCTACAAAACATACAGAATTAAAATTTGTTATGCATGCCATAATTATCTTAATTTTCACTATTATGTTTTATTCAATGAATTTCAGGTGACCATTCCTGTAGCCAGCAATCCCGCCTATACTCTAGTGTTGACATTCCAGATTTGAAAATTATGAAGAGTTTCATAAAGAGTGAACCAGTGCAAAATGCTGCATTCAATCAAGTGTTGCCAGAATTCACAGAAAACATTGTGAGAGAAATGAAAGCCGATGTAAGTATGGCAGCTGCAACACTAAATACAGACAATAACATTCATCTTCTTCTTCTTTGTACACTCTCGGACGTCCACTTGAATGTTCTCAAAGAAAGCAGTAGTCAGTTTGAGGCTATTTGAATATTGTTGCGTGATAAATTCTCGCAACATTGTTTTGTTTCAATGTCTGTTTTATAACGCAAGGGCAACAACTGCTTGAAATCTATAGTCACTTTTCTCGGTAAGCATTTGTCTTCTCGCGTTAGTATCGAATGCAGTTAACTTTTGAGCTGTGGTCATTTTTGCGCTGGACTGCGCATGACTTGTCTTGTTGTTTTGTCGATCGGTTTCCGCCCACCACTAGTGGGAGTGAGCGATTTGGAATGGCGAAAGAGATGCCTCGTTGAAGAGGGGATCTCCGCTATTTTTGTTCTGTCAGGGATGTGTAGTCCTCTTATGGATATTTCGTTTATTCGGGATAATACCTCTAGTGTATTTGCACATGCCGGGAGGCGTGATATTTCTGTATTTCTTGAAAGCAAGGTAAATTAACATTTTCATTAACTCTATCGATTTTTGGTCGTGAACGATTTCGATTCATAGCCTGTCTCCGAAAGTCGTCGTCACGAGATGTTCTTTCCCAGCTCACATGTCGCTGCATTGTACTGCATCGGTTGATGCAGGTTCCAAGGACCATTACTTGCTACTTTGTTAAATGAACTAGGTTTAGAAAACCTTTATTATCTAGAGGATATTCTTGAGGACATTATTTATACTTCGGCAGACGTGTCTGTCTTGCTGAAGTCAAACTAAGGAGAGTGAACTGATCTCATACATCTGGTTATCTCCTGGCTGTTATAGAAAAGGATGGAGTTTTCCACCTGACTACATTTACAGCACTATGAAATATAACATGCATCTGACTCATCATTGTAATGCTGTCTACCGTTTATTGCTGTATTGAATGTTGCTGTGATAATGACTGTTTGATGTGCCTACACATTTGCGTAGCCATTTTGTCACTGTGGCGTCCACAATAAATAATGAAGAAAAACGTCAACGGCTGTTTCAAGACTCATTGACTTTATACGTCGTGAGTTTACTGACGTCCTATGTGGATTGCCCTGTTATTGTTGCATGAACATTGTTTTGACTGAACACATCTACACACTACACAAAACCAGACATGCGGATGCCATCCATCATCATATGGCATCACGCATCATTTGGTGGCCATAAGCTGGTTTGATTCTGGTACTAGCAAACACGGGGTCCCTTACCCACTTCATTTTCAACAAGAATTCATCAGCATCCTTCAAGAAATTAACATTCTTCAATACAGTCAACATCTTCAAAATTTTCAAAGTACTCGGCGTTGCCCGGTAAAAGTCAAAATTTCAACTTTTTGACGGAAACAAGAATTTGACAGTACCCGGCGTTGTTACATGTTGCCGGATAACTCGGACTGCTGTTATCTTTTACGCAAGTCAAGCAAGTTGCTGCTGTCAAGGTTCCAGTGCTGTCGTTTTTTTTGAGAAGGTCAAGTGCCGGTTGAAGCGGGTTGTTTTCTGAAGAAGGCCAAGTACCGATTTCCATCAACTTACTTTTGGATTAGAAGGTCAAGTGCCGAAACAACTCAACACACAGTATTTCAGAAGCTCTTGTACCATCGTGTTAGCAGTGGAAGCAGTTCAGATGTGCCATCATCGTTGGAGCTTCGCTCTTTAGGACGTTGATTGACATCCGTTTTTTTCTGCTGTTCTACGATTGGAAGCCTATAAGTTAAGTGGCCTGTTTGTATGTAAACTGTGCCCTTATACTTCTGCTGAGTCTTCTGTGTATCATCTCATTCTATATGTTATATGTTTATATGTTATTCGTATATTTATATGTTTATATTTCAGCGGGTTCTCGGTTGGGTGGTGTCTCCGTTAGATTATGCCACGTCATAGAGGTCATCTATTGTGAGCGTTTTCTGTAAGGTTTGCAAATTTCCGATACTGGAATTTGCTAAGCGACTTCTGTTGCTATTTATGTTAGCTGTGATGACATGTTTTAATATTGTTTTCGTTATTATTTCACATTCTTTAGTTTTGTTGTGATTTGTTTGTATTTGTTAGCCTACTCTTGTCTATAATTTAGTTTCATACAACATTTTTGTTTATACACTGTGGTGTCATGTATTTTGTTTAATTCTATCGCAGATATCGTCACATTTTTTGTGATATTTCATTAATTTCTGCTTTATTTTTAGTTGATTTCTGCGAAAGTTTTTGTATTGTTGCTGATCTTTGTTATTGTTTACATTGTTATTGTTTACATTGTTTGTATTGTTTACATTTTCAATGTTTACATTCTGCATGTGTTTACATAGTCATTGTTTACAGTTATAGTAATTAGTTAATGGGCTATGCTAATGCACTGTTACTACTATACTGATGATAAATGAATGATGAATAGTGTCGTGCACTATTGAATGAGAAGTGCACTTATGATCAAGATTTGAGTGCTGATATTTCATATACAAGTTCTTTGATTGGAGACTTGTTTCCCACAGAGACTGGGATAATATAATGTGATGTGAATATACAAGTGCTTAATTAATACTTGTTACACTTAGGTTTGAAATAAATTAGTTAATTATTTCAGGTTTTGGACTCATATGTTAGACAACATGTCTACATTTGAGCACTTTATTGAGCAGGGTAAATTGCTTGGCAAGACTGGTGATAAGTTAGAAGAATTTGCAACTGCTCGATATGATAAAGCAATGGAAGCTGAACAAAAGAAACTGCAGATGGAAGCTGAACAAAAGAAACTGCAGATGCAGGTGGATGAAAAGAGATTCCAAATGGAAATGGAAAAAACAAAAAAGGGAATCAGAAGCTGAGGAAAGAAAGCTACAGCTAGAGGCTGAGAATAAAAGACTTGAAAAAGAAGCTGAAAATAAAAGACTTGAAAAAGAAGCTGAAAATGAAAGACTTCAAATGCAGGCTCAAGCTGAAGAAAGGAAGTTACAAAGAGAGTCTGATGAGAGGAAAGCAAAAATGGAACATGAAGAAAAACTCTTAGCTTTAGAGTTGGAGAAATTGAAATTGACGAGCATGAGTAATGGTAATGATTCAAACAAGGGTTCATCTTCTGGGAAGGCTAATAATGATACTTTTAAGATTAAGTTACCAACATTTAGTCCTTCCAGTGATGACATAATGTTCTATCTGGACAGATTTGAACAAGCATGTACAGCTCATAACATAGACAAAGCAAAATATGTTTATCAGTTATCAGGGATACTGACAGGTAAAGCTCTAAGTATATTAAATATGGTGGATGAACCTGACAAGAGCAATTATGAGGTTGTCAGGGCCGCTTTGTTAAAGAAATATCAGCTTAACGAAGACGGCTATCGTCTACAATTTAAAAACATGTTACCTGAAAATGGAGTTGAATTCTCCGAGTTTATTGCAAGAATACGCATTACTTTCTCACGATGGGTTGAACTATCTAAGACGGAAAAAACTTATGAAGGACTTATGGACTTAATACTTAGAGACAAAGTCATGTCGTCTGTCAATGAGTCTTTCCTTGCTTTCCTTCATGAACGTAAACCTAAAACAATAAAAGAAATGGAAGATTTCTGTTGCCAATACGTAACTGCGCACCCACACATAACCATGGGTAACTCTAAGGTGAAAGAAGGTTTACCAGTTGCTTCGGCAGCTCCGTATGGTCAAAACTTTGCTCGTAGATCCCAACAAAATTTTGATAGAAAGAATAGCGGTAATTTCTGTCAAAATCATGGAAATCAATTTCATGGTGATTCTTCTTCGAAGAATTGGAGACAACCTGATAGTACTCGTTACTATCACCCTAATAATTATAGGCATTTCAAAAGAGGATATGGTAATAGAGGTTATTCCTGCCGAAGACCTCAAAACCAAACAAATAGATGTTCGCATCAATGTGAACATGATAGTAATCGTGGAAACTGGAATTCGAACCAGGTAACAATTACAATAGAGACAATAATAACTGCAGAGATAATAATAACTCTGATAACTTCAGAGGTAATAATAGTCGGGGTAGATCTCAACACAAAAAAAAAGAGATATCAGCAGGCTAATGCTGTACAACAGGAAACTGAGGGAGCCTGTAATCATGTTGTTGATAGTAAAAACTTTGACGCTGTCACTAGTTCTGCTTTTGACTTTGAGAGAGAAAACAAATGCCCCCAATGCAGTACTTTATTCGAACCGGGTACCATAACTACTTTGAGTTGTGGTCACCCACTTCCCGCTCTTCCTGCTGCTGTTGCGCATGACGGGAGGGGTTCTTTAATTCTACATAAGGGTCTTGTTAATGATACTCCGGTCTCACTACTTTTCGATTCCGGATGCACCACTATTGGTGTTAGACAATCGCTTGTAGATCCATCTTGTGCTACAGGAAGGGTTATTAAATGTGTCACATTTGGCGGCACTCTAGAAAAATATCCTACTGCTGTAATTCGCATTGCCACTCCTTTCTTTACTGGAGATGTGCATGCTTGTCTCTTACCTAATCCTATTGCGGACCTTATTATTGGTCGTATTCACGGAGTTAGGGAGTGTACCCCACAGCAGATTGCTGCTTGGGAAGATAATAACATGCAAGCTACAAATGCAGTAGTTACAAGAGCACAAGCTCTACAAACACCCGAAACTTCACTGAATAGTGATAATGAAGTTGATAGCCAAGATAGTCACTTAGTAATTACTCGTGACTCTTTCATAAAATTGCAAGAAGAAGATCCTTCTTTAAAAAAATTCTTCGTTCTTGCGAAGAAAGGTGATCCGAATCAGGATACAAATAGAAAATCTTGGATTGCAATGAGAAACGGCGTACTTGTACGTATGGTACAAGATTCGACTACGTCGGCACATTCGCAAATTCTTGTTCCCAAGAGCATGAGAGTCCAAATATTACAACATGCTCATGACTCGCAATGTGCTGGACATATGGGTTTTGCCCGTACGAAGTCGAGAGTCCTTGCGGCTTTCTTTTGGCCTTTTGTCAATAAGGACATTCGTATTTACTGCCGATCATGCAAGGTATGTCAGGAGGTCAAATCTAGAGGACCACGACATGCTGCGCCTATCCAGGCTGCTGACATTCCTATTCGGCCGTTTCAGAAAATGGCCATAGATATTATTGGCCCTTTTAAGGTCAAGTCGGCCAGAGGACATCAGTTTATCCTTACATGTGTCGATATGTGCACACGTTGGCCAGAGGCTATTCCTCTTAAGAGCATATCTACTACAGATATCGCAGATGCTCTTTGGTTGATATTTTCTCGCTTGGGGTTCCCCAGAGAAATATTGTCAGACCATGGCACTCAACTCATATCTGACACTATGTCACAGGTAATGTCTACCTTACATATTGAACGATCTCTCAGTAGTATTACCATCCTATGTCTAATGGGTTAGTTGAGCGTCTGAATAGAACGCTCAAGACTTTGCTTGGTAAGATAACTGAAGATCATCCTCAAGATTGGGACAGGGTTTTACCCGCGGCTCTCTTTGCCTATAGAGAAGTCCCTAATGAACACACAGGATTTTCTCCCTTCGAACTTGTCTTTGGCGCGCGTCCACGCGGCCCTATGTCTTTATTACACGATCTCATCACTGCCGATGATATTAGCGATGAAACTCAATCCTCATATGAGTATGTCATTGCTCTTAGACAAAAGATCATTGAGGCATGTAAGCTAGCAACTGCTTCATCAGAAATTGCTAAAGAGAAGGCAAGGCAGTTTGCTAACAAGAATAGATGTCTACGACAACTTTGTCCAGGTGACAAAGCATTCGTCCTACTCCCCAGTAGGGAAAATAGACTTCTTATTGCATGGAAAGGTCCGTATGCAATAGTCTCTCGGATTTCCGATGTTGACTATGTGGTCGATATTGATGGAAAGCATAAAACTTTCCACATAAACATGCTTTCGGAATTTCACGAACGTCCGGACTATTTGCTGCCTATTTTCCAGGCAACGGATGATGCTCCTGCACCTCACGGTCATTATTCATCCCTGTCTGTCATTCAGGATGAGGAAGCTACCTTCTCTGATGTCAACCTTCCCCTTCCAGTGGTTCCATTACATTCCACGGAATCTTGGAAAAACGTTTCTGTTTCTCCTAATCTTTCTGGTGACGAACATCGACAAGTCTCGTCGATGTTACAAACACTTCAGGATGTTCTCACTGACATTCCTGGACACACAGATGTCATAGAACATGACATAATTCTTACCGACAATAATCCAATTAGGGTTAGGCCGTATCCTATTCCTATACACTTTCAGTCGCAAGTGGAAAAGGAATTGGATGAAATGATTCAATTAAATATAATTGAACCATCGACTTCACCATATTCTTCTTCCATGGTTATTGTCCGGAAGAAGGATAAGAACATACGAATTTGCGTTGATTATCGCAAATTGAATCAGGTCACAAAGTTCGACGCTGAACCGATGCCTTTGTTAGAAGATCTACTGATTAGACTTTCTAATTCTAGATTCTTCACTAAACTTGACTTGTCTAAAGGTTATTGGCAAGTGCCTTTAGCAGAGCATGCCAAACCTCTTACTGCTTTTTCTACACCTAGGGGTCTATTTCAATGGAATGTTATGCCTTTTGGTCTCATGAACGCCCCTGCCACTTTCGTTCGCATGATGCGTCGAATTCTGTCACATCGTTCGGATGTCATCGCATACTTAGATGACATCTGTCTCTTCAGTGATACCTGGGAAGATCACTATTTAGGGTTATATGACTTACTGTCCACTCTACGTGAGAATAATTTGACAGCAAAACCTTCTAAAGCTTTTGTTGGTTTTGGTGAAATCTCTTTCCTGGGTCATCGTGTTGGTCATGGTCTCTTGAAGACAGAAGACCACAATACTTCCAAAATACTGAAATCTCTGTTCCTAAAACGAAGAAACAAGTTAGGAGTCTCTTAGGTTTAATTCAATTTTATGGGAGATTTATTCCAAATTTATCTTCGATCATGGCACCTCTCTCAACATTGTTGAAGAAAGGTTCGCCTAATCTGGTCCGTTGGTCTGAAGAATGCCAATCTTCACTAGACCAAATCAAGAATATATTTTCTTCTCCTCCCATCTTAAGATTACCTACTCTTGATAGGACTTTTGTTCTTCGGAGTGATGCTTCATCCACTGGGATTGGAGCAGCACTGATGCAAGAATATGCAAATACTCTGCATCCTGTTATGTACATTTCTAGAAAACTAAATGCGGCAGAGAGGAACTACTCGGTTTTAGACCGTGAGTTGTTAGCGATGGTTTGGTCAATTCTAAAGCTACAAAGATTCCTCCTGGGCGCACATTTCATTCTAGAGACTGATCAGAAAGCTCTTACAGCTATTCAGACTAAGAATTTGAAGAGTTCGAGATCCACCGATATGCTATAGCTCTTCAACCTTTTCACTTCACGGTACGAGCTATCCGTGGTGCGGATAATGTGATGGCTGACATTTTGTCTAGATGCCCACATGACTCCAACTAATACTTCTGTCCTATATTTCTATATATTACAGAGTCATAACACACCTATATTTCTACAATAGATTAGCACATCTGTACTTACTTTATATGTACACACTATCGTGCTTTGTTGTCATCTTCTTCTGTTCGTTTTTTAAAATGATAGAGGAGGACTGAGTAGTTAATATAAGGGCCGTTAGTTTACTAAACAGCCACAATTATTAATAATGTATTGTACCTTATGAAGCATATTAGTTATTAATTAGCATTATATTGCTTGTACTTTCTCAGAATGTCATTGTTGAGCTGAGGACTTACCTTACGAGTTCTAGATTGTGTACTTACCCTCGGAATACCAGAGCATATGTCCTGGATCGTCATGTAGTTTAACTTTACTATGTACTTATGTCATTACATGTCAAAGAATGTACTATTTAAATTTTCCTATCAGATTTGTACATCCATTTTTAAAGACAATATTAGAGTATGCTGTTTAATGATGATTATAGTAACTTGCATACGTATATTGTGTTTACATGCTAACGTGATGTGTGTTGGTGACACCTCCCCGATGTGAATATTTTTTGAGACATATTTATTTTTCTGTTGAGGTATATCCTCACCAGACACTCTATAATTAGCCTATTGTTTGGCAATTTATTTAATTATCAGCGCATAATTCGTGCGTTTTGAGCCGCTTATCGCTTGCTCTTTGATATTGAAAAAAAAATATGTTCCACATTTTTTTTTTATCGGGAGGAGGTGGTGATATGTTGCGTGATAAATTCTCGCAACATCGTTTTATTTCAATATCTGTTTTATAACGCAAGGGCAACAACTGCTTGAAATCTATAGTCACTTTTCTCGGTAAGCATTTGTCTTCTCGCGTTAGTATCGAATGCAGTTAACTTTTGAGCTGTGGTCATTTTTGCGCTGGACTGCGCATGACTTGTCTTGTTGTTTGGTCGATCGGTTTCCGCCCACCACTAGTGGGAGTGAGCGATTTGGAATGGCGAAAGAGATGCCTCGTTGAAGAGGGGATCTCCGCTTTTTTTTGTTCTGTCAGGGATGTGTAGTCCTCTTATGGATATTTCGTTTAGTCGAGATAATACCTCTAGTGTTTTCCCACATGTCGGGAGGCGTGATATTTCTGTGTATTTCATGAAAGCAAGGTAAATTGACTTTTTCATTAACTCTATCGATTTTGGGTCGTGAGCGATTTCGATTCATAGCCTGTCTCCGAAAGTCGTCGTCACGAGATGTTCTTTCCCAGCTCACATGTCGCTGCATTGTACTGCATCGGTTGATGCATGTACCAAGGACCATTACTTGCTACTTTGTTAAATGAACTAGGTTTAGAAAACCTTTATTATCTAGAGGATATTCTTGAGGACATTATTTATACTTCGGCAGACGTGTCTGTCTTGCTGAAGTCAAACTAAGGAGAGTGAACT